>PVJD01008395.1:0-73005 GCA_004026545.1 Mormoops blainvillei
CTTGACTGGGAATCGAGCCAGCGACCGTTTGGTTCGCAGGCTCGCAGGCCAGGGTTCAATCCACTGAGCCACACCAGCCAGGGTGCAGTTACCCTTTCTCCTAAATCATTCCCTTATGAACATACTCTAGTGTCTCTCTTCTTCAACACAAAACACTACTCTGACCCAATTCTCCTCTTCGTTGCCAAAATTCTTGAAAGATTTGACTGTACACTGCTTCCCGTTTGTCACCTCCCATTTACTTCTCACGCAGTATCATTTGGCATTCACCCTACAGTGATTTTTTGAAGGCCACCGACAGCTTTCCTTTTGCCAAATCCAATGGATACTTTTCTGTCTTCACTTGTGCCACCTCCAAGCAGCATTCAACACCATCAACCACTCCATTCTTCTTGAAACACTTAGATTGCTAGACATTGCTGCCTCCTCTCCACTCCACCCCTGTGTCCCCGCACCGCCCCCCCTCACTTCCTGTTCTCCTCAGTCTCTCTGCTGGCTTCTCTGAATGAATATTGCGGAGACAGTGTTCAAGGCCTTCTTGCTTTGTACTCTCCTGCAGGCATCTTATTACTAGTTCCTGTGTGTTTTTGTTTGGTTGCTTGTTTATGTCGATGTATTCCCCTTTATACCTAGGTTCAAACCTTTGCGAATTTGAGACCCTCCTGTCACCAGTGTAATGGATATTTCTACTTGACTTCATACTTCAAATTTAACATATCCACCAAGTTATGTAAGCCAGAAATCTCAAAGTCATTCTTAATTCTTCCCTTTCCTTTCTCTCTCATTTCCAGTCAGTTAGCTGTTCTTTCTCTACAACATGCCGTGGACTCTTCCACTTCTCTATCAGTTAACAGGACTTTTTTCTGGACTATCATCTACTCTCACTTCCTTCATTGCTGTAGCCTGCCTGGTCTCCCCACTTCCACTCTTGCATTGCTGCGGAGACTAGATGGGAAGTGGTAAGTTAAAATGATCTGATCCCACTACCAATAAGAACAGGACTAACACCCAACAGAGAAATGGGCTAAGGTCACAGATGGTTTGCGGAAAAGGAAATACAAAAGCTTTTAAGTTTGTGAAAGATATTCAGCCTCATGCTAATAAGAGAAATACAAACTAGCCCTGGCTGGTGTGGCTCAGTGGCTTGAGTACCGGCCTGTGAACCAACGGGTCACCAGTTTGATTCACAGTCAGGGCACATGCCTGGGTTGTGGGCCCGGCCCCAGTGGGGGGCACCTGAGAGGCAGCCACACATTGATGTTTCTCTCCTCTTTCTCCCTCCCTTTCCCTCTGTCTGAAAAGAAATAAATAAAATCTTTAAAAAGAAACTTTCATGTTTTAAAAAAAGAAGAGAAATACAAATTAAAATAACAATGAGATGCCAGTTTTCATCTACAAATTGACGCTTTATCCATTGTTGGTGGGAATTTACTGACCGCAAATATCTTTGAAGGGCTACTGGGTAGAATCCACCAGATAAAAAATGCACATACCTCTTGACCCAGCATAAATTCTAGGGATTCATGCTACTTGCACATGTGTGCAAAGAAGTAATTACGAGCACATTTTACTATTGTTTGTTGTAAGAAAATGTTGGTAACAACTAAATATCCATCATAAGATGCTAATTGAATGCATTATGGTAACAGGCAAATGAGTACAGTATGAGTATTATCTGTATCTTGAATACGCCCTCTCTTTTCACACAGCTGTTTTAGATCTCAGCTACAATATCACCTCCCCTAAGAGAAGAGGCCTTCCCTGACTGACCACTTTTTCTAAAGCAGGTCCCCTCTTTTTTCTTTCACTTGCCATAGAACTTGCAGTTATTTTGTTAGTTTGCCTGTATTTTTGGCTCCCTCACTTCTTAGAATGTAAGCTCTGAAAGGGCAGTGTGTGTGCATTTTTTCCATTATTACACCACTGGCATGTAGTGCGATCTGCGGCGCTTGTGTTGATTGAACGAATGACTAAAAAAATGATTGCCTGTTGAACCTCAAATAAAAGTCCACATGTCATCCTTGCTGGTGAAGCAGTAAAAGCATCCCGTTAAAAAATATAAAGTACAGCCCTGGCTGTTGTGGCTTAGTGGATTGAATGACAGCCTGGGAACCAAAGGGTCACTGGTTCTGTTCCCAGTCAGGGCACGTCTGGGTCGCTGGCCAGGTGTCCGGTTGGGGGTGGGCCTTGAGAGGCAAACACACATTGATGTTTCTTGCCCTCTCTTTCTCCCTCCCTTCCCCTCTCTCTAAAAAAATTAATAAAATCCTTAAAATAAAAAAATAAAAAGAGAGCACCTTTAAAAAACAAAAAATGTAAAGTACAGCATAGGGAATATAGTCAGTAATATTGTAGTAACTGTGTGGTGTCAGATGGGTACTAGACATATCAAGTTGATCACTTCCTAAGTTGCATAAAGGTCTAATCACTGTTGAATATACCTGAAGCTATATAATAGTATACAGGAACTGTAACTGAAAAAAATGCAAAGTATTATAATGGCACAAACTGAAAAAAAGCATCCCATTAAATTCCGGAGCAGAAAAGAATGTTAAGTGTGATGATGTGATTTAAATATGTATTTGGTCTTTATCCCTCTTTCAGACTCAGAGCTCCACAAGCTCTTGGAACTTCCTAAATGTTAAGAAGAATGGGAGCATCTTTTGTTATAATAATGAATCTTTTGTTCATAGTCCCTGAAATAGCTCCAGGGCCAAGAGAGAAAAGGCGTTTCTTGTTATTTATAGGACACCTTTTTTAACCACACCTGATTTATGTTAATCCAGGTGACTTTTGGAACTCTCCTAAGGATGGGAACTGGTCGCCAGGGGAAGTAGCCTTGTGATTAGAAGTTTGGAACCTCAGCAGCAGATCTCTAGGTAATGGGCTAGGAGAGCAACTAGAGATTGAGTTCAATCATCAAGGCCAATGATTTCTTTTAAAGATTTTATTTATTTGTTTATTTTTAGAGAGAAGGAAAGAGCGGAGAGAAACATTGATGTTGTGCAACAGAAACGTCAAACGTCTGCTTCTCGCAGGCTCCTAGGTGGGGGACTGGCCTGCAAACCCAGGCGTGTGCCCTGATGGGGAATCGAAGAGGTGACCCACTGAGCCACACCAGCCAGGGCACAAGGCCAGTGACTTAATCAGTGGTTCCTGTGTAATGATAGTCGTGGTCACCTATCCAAAAGGATGGGGTTCAGAGAGCTTCCGGGTTGGTGGAGGGCCTGGAAGGCTGGTGCACTTGGAGAGGGTATGGAAACGCCGTGCCCTTCCCACGTGCCTTGCCCTGCGCACCTGGTTGTTCCCGAGTTGTACCCTTTTATGATAAAACGGTGATCTAGTAAGTAAAATGTCTTCCTTAGATCCGTGAGCCACTCTAGCAAATTACTGGAGTCCAAGGAGGGGCTTAAGGGAAACTCTGGTTTTTATAGCCAGTTGGCTGGAAGCACAGGTGACAACCTAGACTTGACATTTGGCTTCTGAAGGGGAGCAGCACAGTCTTGTGAGACTGAGCCCTTGACCTGTGGGATCTGATACTATATCTAGGTAGATAATGTCAGAGTTGAGCTAAATTACAGGCACTGTTGAGAAGGAAAATTTTTTCTTTCTCCCCTTCTAGGCTCTTTGGCTGGTCTGATAAATTGATATAAACCAGATTAACAGGAGGTGAACGAAACTTTAATAACATGTGTGCCTCCTGTATATGTGGGTGAGACCCAGAAAAACTGAGGATACACCTCCCTTGGAAATGGCCTAAGCCATCACCTTAAATACCATACTCAACTGAAGACAAAAGAAAATACTGGGGGAGCAGGGAGTCAGTTTTGGGAGGCTTCCAGGAAAGAGCACTGAACAAGGGTAGGGTGGTTATGCAGATTTGTCATTGCCCTCTCACTTTTTAAAAAGGATTTTATTTTTTTATTTTTAGAGGGGAAGGGAAGAAGAGAGAAACATCAATGTGTGGTTGCTTCTCGCTCGCCCCCTACTGGGGACCCGGCCCACAACCCAAGCATGTGCCCTGACTGGGAGTCAAACCAGTGACCTTTTGGTTTCCAGACCGGCACTCAATCCACTGAGCCACACCAGCCAATATTGCTCTCTCATTTTATTAAAAGAGTTTTGTGATTGAATCATCTGCCTCTTCCTGGTACAGTGAGGGAGATACCCTTACAAATGGAGATTTCGCTTATATAGATGTCCCTTACAGAGGGTAATTTCTACTTGGTTTTCACAGCTTATCTTAAGCCTGCTCTTCCTTTCCTTTTTATTTTTTAGAGAGAGAGACTTCGATTTGTTGTTACGCTTATTTATGCATTCATTGGTTGATTCTTGTGTGTGTCCTGACCCAGAATTGAACTGGCAACGGTGGCGTATTGGGACGACACTAACCAGCTGAGCTACCTGGCCAGAGCTTAAGCCTGCTGTTTCTTTTTCTTTTTTTAAAACAATTTTTTTTTCTTTTATTGACCCCAGAGAGAGGGAAAGAAACATTGACGTGAGGTAGAAACATTGATCGGTTGCTTCTTGCACACACCCTACTGGGGGCTGAGCCACACTGGTCAGGGAGAGCCTGCTGTCTCTTAAAAATAACCGGACTAAAATATTCCTACACCAAAGAGACATATTTTGAGGTGACAAATTCTGCTCTCCTAGGACATCCTGCTGGTATCACGGAATTGCTTGGTGTGTGGAAACCCACACATTTAGTGCCAGAAGCAGGGTAGTGTTGTAGTAGAGTTTTGAGACTAGAGACAGTGTTTTCCTTTATATCATCATATCATTTATACCATTATTATTGAGCCTTACTCTAGAAGCACCAAAGCAATTAGATAAGAAAATTAAATATGAAATTTAAATGTTGAAAAGGGAGAGGTGAGAATAATTATTAAAGCAGCTGATAGGACTATTTACTTTGAGGGGAAAATACAAATTAATGGAAGAATAGTTATGGAGGAACCTTTTGCTGCTGACCTTGGCCAAAGTCATTTTCCTGTGTAGGAATTTTTTTTTCTGTGTGGGAATTTGGAAGCTGGCCTGGAGTAAGTTGTGTCCAGTGAGACAATACTAGACCAGTACTATGATCCCGACTTATTCTTTGGCTGCATGCTGTTTGCGTGGATACCAAGATCTGAATGTGAAACACAGACACTGCTGTCAGACACAGATGAGTATTATGCACATATTAGCTATGTAGGAATTTTTAGAATAACTTTTTAATTTAAAAAAAAAACTTGTAAGAATAGGATATGTCCTTTCCTCAAATGTACCTATTGTTAACATTTTGCCACATTTGATTTATCTAGTTTTCTAATTATTATCTCTGTATATACATACAGTATATAATTCTTTTTGTTCTTCAACATTTAGGAGTGAATTGAAGCCATTGTGCCCCTTGATACCTAAATACTTCAGTGTTTATTTTCTAAGAACAACGATTTCTCTATACCTGTGGTAGGTAGGCAGTTAGACAGACAGAAGCAGAGCAAGGACAATAGGGCATGTACAGAAGGGTCACCAGGGTAGAAAGCCCCAGGTGCCTAGCAACAAGCAAAACTGGGAAAACAAGGACCTTGCCCCCAGGGAAACTTTTCCTCTGTTCTGCGTAACTCTAATCATGTGGGTCAGACCCCTCTAAACCAGGAGGCCAGAAAATAGCCCTTAAGCATTAATAGACAATGCAGTTCTGACCCACATCAAACACATCTAGGCCTTAGCTGTGTTTTAGCTCCAGGCCCAGAAAAGCAACAAAAAAGCAACAAAACCGGACAAGTGACACCATGCCTGACACCAGGACCACCTGCGTTGACCAATGAGCTCCTGCCCTGGTGCAATCAGTGGAGACCAGGACCCCCAAAGGGCCTGGAAAGCTGATGAATATTCCATTGGGATCCTCCCCTGAGACCTCCAGATAAATACCCTCAAGGTGGAGGATTCAGTAGCCCCTCCCTCCCTGGAGTACTCCTCGCCTTTTCCCTCCCACTTTGCATCTCCCCCACGCCGTACCCCATTGGCGACTTACCTTTACCCTTTTCTCTCCTAAGCTCCAAGGGCCCTTTCTTTTGACTCTGTCACTTGTCTCCTAAGCCCGTTCCTTCTACAGCTCACTTCTACATCTGTGACTTTCTAAATAAACTTTCTCTTAGAGTTTGAGTCTTGACTCTGAATTCTTTTTAGCCAGAACTCAAGTACTTAGGTTGCTGAACTGAAGTCTGGTCTGACTCCACTGGACTAGCACCTGGTACCACATAACCAATATCAAAATCAGGAAATTTACCGTGAATTTAAGGCTAATCTGTTGTGTTCGGATTATATCTGTCGCCCCAGTGCTACTTTTTCTCTACTTTTTCTCCTGGGTCAGCATCTAACCCAGGACCACTCATTGAAGTTAGTTGTCAAGTCTCTTAGTCACATTTAACCTAGAAAGAATTTCTTCAGTCTTGAGATTTCTTGACCTTTAGATTTTGGAAGAGTATCGATCAGTTACTTTGTAAAATGGACCCAATTTTTATTTGTCTGATGTTTCCTCATGATTACATTGAGATTATCGATGTGGGGCAGGATTACTACAGGAAGAGAAACGTGCCCTTCTCTATATCATAGCAAGTGGCACATGATGTTGGTTTATCTCCTTATTGTGGTGATAGGTTTGACAAGTTGGTTTAGATGGTGTTTGCCAGGTGTCTTGTGTAGTGTTATTTTTCCTCTTTGTAATGACTTACAAAGATTAAAATTAAAAAATAATCTGGAGTGATGCTTTGAGACTAAATATCTTACTTCTCATCAGATTTTTACTCCCTAGTTATAGCATCCATTGCTGATTTTCTACTCCATCATTCTTCTACATTTATAAACTGCATTCTACTGTAAGGTTTCCTTTTTTCCTTTGCTCGTTTACATTCGAGTGAAGTCACTGATTTTTTTTAAAAACACATTTAATGAGTAATGATCCATTAGTATATGCTAGGCTTTTTAACCTAATTGATTCTTGCATCATGAGTGTGGCCATAGAGAAATTCAGTTCTTCCCAAGTTTTTAGTTAAGCCATCTTACATACTTTTCTTTTTTTTTAGAGAGAGCGAGAGAGAGGGGGGAAGGGAGGGGGAAAGAGAGGGAGAGAAACATCAATGTGTGGTTGCCTCTCCAGGCCCCACCCCACCCCACCCCTCCCAACACCTGGTCTGCAACCTAGGCATGCGCCCTGACTGGGAATAGAACCAGTGACCCTTTGGCTCCCAGGCCGGCACTCAATCCACTGAGCCACACCAGCCAGGACCCATCTTACTACTTTTGTTACTAAACTCTGGTACACTCTTAAAATTTTTCCCACAAAAAAAGTCTTCCCAGACTAAAGTTTACTTGACCTGTTTCCTTATAACCTTGACTTAGTCCGTAATTACCTGTTGTTATTAATATAGCGTTATAGATAACATAGTCTTGTGTTTGCAAGTTCATGTGTGGGTCCACATGTGTTGTATTAACTCAATTATTACAAATTCACTAAGGGTACCTTGGCTCATGGCTCTAAAATAGATCATGTCACTGAGGGATTAGAAGCTCCTATGCCCACCAACAGCAAATTTTGCAAACAAAGTCAGCTGCCTCAGGAATCCAGCAATTTGAATTTGATTATCTTCAGGCCTAACAAAGGAAACTCTGCCTTGGCAAGAGATAGAGGTTCAAAGAGTAAGGACTTTTTCCTTCCTTTCCCAAATTTAGACAGGAGTCAGCACCGTAATTGCAGGAAAGAGCAGGACTGTATGTATGTAGCACCTCACCCACTAGAAATCAGATCCCTACCAAAGTCTTAAGATGTTGTCTCTAGGAGTTTATCTATTCAGCAGATACCCATTAAGGGCCTACTGTGTGTCATACACCAGGAACTGGGCAGAGTCCCTGCCCTGAAGGCTAGCATATTCTAGTGGGACAGATAGACATCAAAGAAAGAAATGTGGTAATATATCAGCTGGTGCTAAATGTTGTGGGAAAGAAGAAAGTAAACGTAAAAGATCAACGAAGGAGAGTAGTTGGCAACTTAGGAGAATGAAGGGAGAAGGTACTTGGGTGCCAGGTGACCTGTAGTTTCCAGGAGGCGGGAGTAACTACGTGAATGTGGGTCAGGTCAAGTAAGGTGAGGATGAAGAACTGGCCACCCAGGGGGGGACCCTGACGAGCTTTTCAGCAGAGCCACAGTGGGGCCAAAGTCCTCACTGGAATGTATTCTAGAGAGAATGTACTCACTCCAGGCGACTGGAGGATTTTGCAGGAGATGGGATGGGCTCTAAAGAGTAATGTAAGACCCAGGGAGAGGATTTTAAAGACGGCGGGGGGGGGGGGGGGGTAGTGTATGTTAACAGGCTGATCGGCTGATTGTGGGTGCAGAAAGGAGGGTTAACGTTCCTGAGCACAGGAGCTCTCGTAATCAGCTGCGCGCACGGACAGGTCTAGACCAGCATCCTTAGTGTCGAGAGGAGGGAGGCTGAGTATATGTCACAGTTAGGTACAGTAAACAGAGGCAAGGAAAAAGCAAGTGGGCCACCAGCACATCAGCTTCCTTTTTCTGCTCTGCTTTGATTTCTCTAGTTGCTTCTAGCATCTGTGGGTTTTCATTTCTTTGACCTTCACGTGTTTGTTTGGTGAGATTAACATTTCTGAGGTTTTGAGGGGGTGGCAGTGGTGCTCTCCGTTGAGTTAGTCCGGTGTGCTATGTCATTGGAAGAGAGAAGTTAGAAATAGATCCTTTGAGAGATTTTCGAGAAGCCTTGGTTAAGTTACAGGGGAAACTATAGAGAGAGATTTCAATATCACAAATGAAAGTACCAGTATATATAGTATATGTTAAATGGTAAATATTTTACTGTTTAGATATGCAAATTCTCTAGCCTTTCAGTTATTTAAGGCTCCTCAATTAGAGTAAATTAAAAGGTGGAAGGAGTCATGTGGGTAAATAAGCATAGTTGAAAATATCTATGGAGATGTTAGTTTAAGTTTTGTTAACTTTATTTTCTTGGAATAAAAAACGTATTTGCCCTTTTCCTGTATGTAAAAGAAATACGTGTTTGTGCACAACATTCGAACAGCACAGAAATGTGTAAAGTGAAGTCAACTCTTCTTCAGCGCCCTGCCCCCAACCAGTCCCAGCTTTCAGACAGAGCCACAATGAATACTTTGTAATACTTTCCAGATTCTCCTCTGTGTATTTGATTAGTGTTTGCTTCTACATTGGCTGTTTGATCTATTTTTAACAGAAAACTAAATAAAAACTACAGGCAACATTGCTTTCCAAATCTAATCAAGGTTACAAGTTCAGGGGTTTTAGAATTGCATATAATTTAAATTCTACAGATTGGAACAGCCTGTCTCACAGTGAGTTCTTAAAAAGGACAAGACTCAAAACTGAGCTTCGTTTCAGAATTAAACATTTCTTTGGTACTGAAATGTCAGTCTCAGCTTTTGACCTGTGTGTTTTCATGATCACTGAGCTGTAAGTACAGTGCAGTTGTAAAGATTATTTACTTATTTGATAAAATATGGGTTTCTACTTAGTATGTTTTTCGGGGTACTTCTTTAGGAGAATGAGGTATTAAGAGCTATGGGTCACAGTTCCCAGCAGAAGCAAAATGAGCAAAAAGTGTCATCAGCCCAGAAGGAAAAATCACTGCATCAGAAGAATGAAGATGAAAATAAAATAGCAGATAAACCTGAGTGGGAGGCAGAAAAGACCACTGAATCTAGAAATGAGGTAAGCATTTCAGGATCTCTCCCAGCCTTACCATTTTTGGCTTTAAGGGTAGATTTTGTAAGGCTTTGTCAATTTGTGTTGAGAATGAATTTTGTATGTAGGTGTGACCTATATAAGCAAATCAGATATATGAAAAATACATGTTTTTGTTTTTATTGTGGGAGCGATTATTTTATTTATACAGGAATCAGCCTATAGAGTTAGGTATCTCTGGTTAAAACTCAAGATAGTGTGTGTCTGTACACACCTACACCCCCCCACCCCCCACCCCCGGAACTTGCTAGCAGGTTGTGTTAGTTGCATATGCCTTGGCAAGGGATAGAGATGGCTGGCATCCTGCATCCGGGAATCCTCACCTAGCCACCTGCAGGCAAATCACCCTCAATACCAGCCGGGCCATGCTCCATGGGCACCCAGGAGCCCATTTTGTACCTGTGGCCTAGACTAAGGCCAGGCCCAGGAGGGACAGCCTCCATGACTCCTCTGTGTCTAACCACACTCTTTGGCTGTGAGAAGTGGTATGGAAGGACGAACTCCAGGAGCCAGGCTGACGGGATGGATTCTTCCTGCAGCCTGTGCTTCCCCCTTCTTTCACTGGGGCTGCACTCTGATTTCTACTCAGCCCTGCTGAGGTCCCAGCCCACAGGCCTGGCAAGTGCTCCAGAGATGGGCATGGAGGTTCCACAGACTTTAAAACACTTACCGCTTCACCCAAAAGGTGCGCCCTTGAGGGTCTTGTCTTGATGGTTTTCTCAGCCGTGATTGCCCCAGGTGGAGCCTGGGACTTTGCCTTGAACGCCCTGGGAGGACAGAGGAGACCGTGCCTGGGCCCTCTTCAGACAGCCCATCACTGTCTCCTTGGCTGTGTGACAGTACACCAAACATTACAGCATTGACGGAGCGAAACCAGAAAACAGCTTGCCTCTGTTTGCCCACCCACCATCCCCAACCGCTCCAGCCTGTTCTCTCTAGTTCTAGGAGAGCAAGTCCTTCCCTATACATGGGGTGAAACCCAGGGCAGTCCTCATGACTTCCAGGTAATCATATATTTTTTTTAAAAACATTTGGAAGGAGGCATTTCAGCCCACTTTCCTGAGAGCCTCACAGTCGCCTTTTTTGAGGGAGAAGATGTTTTTATCGCAGTCCTATCACTTCATTGTTTTCTAGATTTATGCTGTTGGTTCGTTTTTCTCCTGGGCATGCCTTTGCCTTTACTTCCTCACTGGGCTCCCCAGAAAAGCGGAAGCCACGTTTTCTATCTGGTTTTCTATCTGGTCTCAGATTACCTGAACTAACTCCCTGCTAGATCCGTAGTAGGCACTCATTTAATGCCAATAATGAAGGGCTAGAAAAAGTGGGGAGCTTCCTTAGAGAATCTAAAATACAATTTAAATTAGGACAAATATCAATTTGGACAAACCTTCCCAGGAACACATTAATCACTCAAAGCCAGGCATTGTGCCTCAGCCCTTGAATTCCGGCTCAGTCCCTCATTTTGCACCTGCACGCTCCTGTCCCCTGGGTCTCGTTAACATCAGTTTACTCTTCTGAGATGTGGCACGCTTATAGTTCACTGCAGTAGTACGTATTTCCATCCCTTCGGGTGATAATCCTGGGTGATAACTAGGGCAAATGACACAATTTGCCACTTAACAGTGACCTCTTCCCAGCCCCACTGCAGGCCCAGGCTATTAATGAAGATTAAATACACTATGTAGATTAACTGGTCTGAAGAGAATTTCTTCTCACTAAAGACAAGTTGAGTTTATATTGTTTCACTTTTAAAAGATATGTCTTAAAAAGTTAAGTGTGTGTATGTCATATTCTTTGAATACTACTAGTAATCTCTGTTCAGAATGAAGTGAATTCTTGGCCCAAAATAGAACTCTGTTTGTATTTTATGGTAAGCTTTTTAAGAGCCTGACTTAAGGAAAAAGAAGACTGACCACTTCCTGGCAAACTAAAACTGAAAGTATGGAGTATATATGTCTTTTGGATTCATTGTAAGAATAGCTGGATTGTCCATTTTTGTGCAAGATCTGTACCCAACTGAACAGGAAAAGTTAAGGAATTAGATTTTGAAATGGTTTTGCCAAGTTCTATAAAAACGAATGTCTCAAAAATTGTTCTGCGAAATTTCTTAAGTGTGGTAGACAGAACTCTGTTGGTTAATGACTCCCAACAGAATGGTGTCCACAGTTAGGCTTTCTAAAGGAAGGTACATGCCGATGAGATTCTGACTAGAAGTGAATGAGAGGACTTTTCTGTTTTTAAACAGGTGTGGGCAGGTTTAAGGGAAACCACTAAGGAACAGGGAGGCTCCCAGGGACTAGCAACTACATGAAGCCATTACCGCAGTCAGCGCAGAAGGGAACCTGGGGAGAAACAGAGCTCAGTGAGAGCTGGAATTGGTCAGCAGGAGCTGTTGTCGCTCAGGCATTTTGTTGCTCCCCCATCTCTTGCCTCCATCTCCTGTGTACCCAGTCAGAGGGCTAGATCGAAATGGCTTAGCCCCTTAGCCCGCCTTCTCCAGGGGCACTAAAGACGAGGGAAGAGACAAAAGATTTAATGAAACACATTTTTGACTAGCTTGATGGGATCAGTCCATCCTAATTCATTTTAGGCAGGATGACCCTCATACCCTTACTTCTGTATTCTAAATATTAAGGCTTTCTTTTCTGCCAATAATGTTGCCCATCATTAAGGATTGTTTTTGCAGAAATCCAGAATTGGGCTGATGTTATCCATTCTCACACACTGGTGACCATCAGCAAATTTTGGTCAGTGGTTGGCCAGGACTAAGTAAGTTTTGGGTCAGTAACAGAAGTAATCACTTCTGAAATCGCTTCAGAAATTAGGAATCATTTCAAATAACAATTCTACTGGCAAAGAAGTCTGCTATCCACTAAGAACGCATTATTTGCCAGTTAAGAGCAAGAAATCTTATCTACCAATTTAGCTTAAATAGGCCTACAGCCTCCATAGAAACAGACGCAGAAAGCCTTGTATTACTTGTATTACAATGAAATGTCTTGAAAACATGGCTTCATAGAACCAAGGTGTTTGGCAGAAAAGGAAACCAAGTATTTATATACACATATGCTTCAGTCCAACTGGTCTGAAACTTGAAAAATTGAAGCCTTAAATTAAAAAGTTAGGGAGTGCCGCACAGCAAAAGTCAGGAATGTGAATTTACTAACCTGTAACAATAATCCCCGTGACACACCAGAAACAGTAATCCTGGATAAAATATAATGGGTCATATTTTTAGTGCACAGTGCAACTCAAAAGCAAGAAAAGGAAAGTCTACCGATACAAGAAACAAAGAAGAGACTCAAATCCACAAAGTAAAATAATTGGGCGCCAGCCTGAAGAACCTTAAGGAGGAATTGGATCCAGATGTCATGACAGAGACGGGTTGAATGGATGGGAAATGAGATCTCAGGCCCATGCTTGGGCCGCCTAAGTTCCCTGTTGAAAGGGCCTTCGTTTGAGGAAGTGGGGACTAGGGTAATTCTAGCCACTAGACAGGAGACAGCAAGGAAGCTCTCTGTCTCCCCTTTAGAAAACAGGACCCCAAAGCCAGATATAGCCACTACCATTACCATCAGGAATCCTAAGCCAAGAAGGTAAAGTTTAGAAAATGATGTAAAAACTGTTACTTGCAGCCCTGGCTGGTATGGCTTAGTGGATCGAGCGCTGGCCTGCAAACCCGGAAGGTTGCAGGTGTGATTACCGGTCAGGGCACATGCCTGGGTTATGGGCCAGGTCCCCGGTTGGGGGCATGAGAGGAGCAATGAATCGATGTTTCTCCCCTTCTCTTTCTCCCTCCCTTCCCCTCTCCAAAAAATAAAATACCGGTTGTTGCAGAGGAAAAGCACAAAACTGCCTTATAGTTGGTGACCCGTGATATGTGGGATTCCTGAAATAGCTGTCAACGAAGAGGGGCGCTAATAGTCCCAGGAGAGATTAGAAAGCATGAGGGAGAAGCAATTTCAATGTTTATGGCAAAATATTTCCAAAACTGAAATGATGTTATGACTCAGATGAAAGGAATACGGAGTCCCAAGGAGACTAAATACAAAGTCCCAAACATGTCAAAGGTGAAATGGCAGGACAACAAAGAATAAGGAAAAAATCTTTAAAATTACTGTAGGAAAAAAGATCGGCTATAAAATGACAGATTGCAAACAAATTAATAGTAATAAATGCCTTAGAACAGAGTACTGAGGGAAAACATTAAACTTGATAATCTTGCCAAATAAATTACCATTTAAACATGAAAGTAAAATAATTCTAATGAAAACTAAGAGTTTACTACTTGATCAGTCTCTAAAAAGAGCTATTAAAGGTGCTATTTCAGCAAGAAAGGAACGAAACCTTAAAAGCAGGTAATGCAATGGGGAGTAAAGAAGTCAGTAAAACATTCTGGTACATCTAAATGCATATTTGACTGTAAAGTTAGATGATTTTGTAGCAAATTTGGAGGGTTGGTTGTGAGGGGCAAAATAAGGTGAAACTAACAATTCTAGGCAAAAATTATATTAAGATAGGGCAGGAATAGGGTCAAGTTGAAGACTCTTATTTAAGGATATGAGAATATTGAGTACCTAAAAGTAGGGTATAAAAACCCCAAGATAACAATAAAAATCCAGCACTGAGATGAGACCTGGTCGTCCTTTCAGTATAAAACCTAAAGCCCTGGGCAACCACTTCAGTCTTTCAATTTGATGAATGGTGCGCCTTTTGTGTTTTTCTACAGAGACATCTAAATGGGACTGACACATCTTTTTCTCTGGAAGACTTACTTCAGTTGCTTTCATCACAGCCTCAAAACTCTTTGGAGGTAACTGGAACCTTGGCTTTTATCCTTGCAGGAAAATATCTGCACTCACCTCTGTGAATAAATACAGCTTTTTATACCTGGAGGACATAGCTGTTTAAATACTTATGTAATAATAAGTATCCAGCGCATTATTCTTAAAGCGCACAGACTTAGGATTACTTTTAATAGGAACACTTCAGCTTTGGAGAATTAGCCAAATATGTGTACTATTCCTCCAAGTAATAATCACAAAGGTCCAATCAAGTTTATAAAATTCATATTGGATCAAAATGGAAGTAAACATTTGACAAAGTGAGGCAGCTTTATTTTTCTGGTAACATTTGTGTCTTCATTATACTCTATAGGTCTGATTCACTTTAAAAAGAGGCAAATCCTACCCTTAACCAACACTATACTTCACTATAACTGTTATTATCCACAATCTGCCACAATGGGGATTTAGATTGTCAAGAGCAAGGATGAGAACATTTTATAAAGTAGTAAAATAAGTAAGATTATAATATTAGAATGATCCATAACATGGAGCTCCAGTGGCATAATCGGTTAGCACATGGTACTTACACAACTGTCTTTCAATTTGATGAATGGTGCACCTTTTGTGTTTTTCTAGAGACATCTATATGGGACTGACTTATCTTTCTCTCTGGAAGACTTACTTCAGTGGCTTTCATCACAGCCTGAAAACTCTTTGGAGGTAACTGGAACCTTGGCTTTTATCCTTGCAAGAAAATAACTGCACTCACCTCTGTGAATAAATATAACTTTTATGCCTGGAGGACATAGTTTAAATACTTACGTAATGATAAATACCCAGTGCATTATTCTTAAACCACACAGACTTAGGATTACTTTTAATAGGAACACTTCAGTTTTGGAGAATTAGCCAAATATGTGTACTGTTCCTCCAAGTAATAATCACAAAGGTCTAATCAAGTTTATATAATTCATACTGAATGAAAATGGCAGTAAACATTCAACAAACTGAGGCAGCTTTACTTTTTCTGGTAACATTTGTGTCTTCATTATACTCTATAGGTCTGATTCACTTTAAAAAGAGGCAAACCTTACCCTCAACCAACACTATTCTTCACTAGAGCTGTTATTACCCACAGTCTTACACAAGGTGGATTTAGATTGCCAACAGCAAGGATGAGAGCTGCATCATAAAGTAGTAAAATAAGCTCCAAATGGTGTGGGTCAGTGGATTGAGTGCGGGCCTGTGAACCCGAGTCTCTGCTTTCATTCCCAGTCAGGGCACATGCCTCCCCAGTAGGGGGAGTGCAGGAGGCAACCACACACTGATGCCTCTCTCCCTCTCTTTCTCCCTCTCTTCCCCTCTCTCTAAAAATAAATAAAATCTTCTTTTAAAAATAGTAGTAAAACAAGAAAGATTATAACATTAGAGTGATCCAGTAACATGGTGCTCCAGTAGCACAATCGGTTAGCACATGGTACTTACACAACTGTCTCGCAATTTGATGGTGCGCCTTTTGTTTTTCTACAGAGACATCTAAATGGGACTGACACATCTTTTTCTCTGGAAGACTTACTTCAGTTGCTTTCATCACAGCCTGAAAACTCTTTGGAGGTAACTGGAACCTTGGCTTTTATCCTTGCAGGAAAATATCTGCACTCACCTCTGTGAATAAATACAGCTTTTTATACCTGGAGGACATAGCTGTTTAAATACTTACGTGATGATAAATATCCAGCGCGTTATTCTTAAAGCGTACAGACTTAGGATTACTTTTAATAGGAACACTTCAGCTTTGGGGAATTAGCCAAATATGTGTACTATTCCTCCAAGTAATAATCACAAAGGTCTAATCAAATTTATGTAATTCATATTGGATCAAAATGGAAGTAAACATTTGTCAAACTGAAGCATAGCTTTATTTTTTCTGGTAGAATTTGTGTCATTACGCTTTATTGGTCTGACATTTGACAAACTGAGGTGGCTTTATTTTTCTAGTAACATTTGTGTCTTCATTATATTCTATAGGTCTGATTCACTTTAAAAAGAGGCAAACCTTACCCTCGACCAACACTATACTTCACTAGAGCTGTTATTACCCACAATCTGCCACCATGTGAATTTAGATTGCCAACAGCAAGGATGAGAGCTGCATCTTATAAAGTAGTGAAATAAGATTATAGCATTAGAATGATCCAGTAACATGGAGCTCCAGTGGCACAATGGGTTAGCACATGGCACTTATACAACTTTCAATTTAATGAATGGTGCGCCTTTTTTGTTTTTCTATAGAGACATCTATATGGGACTGACACGTCTTTCTCTCTGGAAGACTTACTTCAGTTGCTTTCATCACAGCCTGAAAATTCTTTGGAGGTAACTGGAACCTTGGCTTTTATCCTTGCAGGAAAATATCTGCACTCACCTCTGTCAATAAGTGTAACTTTTATACCTGGAGGACACGGTTGTTTAAATACAATATATATCCAGCACATTATTCTTAAAGGGCACAGACTTAGGATTACTTTTAATAGAAAAACTTCAGCTTTGGAGAATTAGCCAAATATGTGTACTATTCCTCCAAGTAATAATCACAAAGGTCTCATCAAATTTATGTAATTCATATTGGATCAAAATGGAAGTAAACATTTGACAAACTGAAGCATAGCTTTTTCTGGTAGAATCTGTGTCATTATACTTTATTGGTCTGATTTACTTCAAAAAAGATCCCCTTTTCCTCAACTAGTGCTGCTTCATTATAGCTATTATCATCCATGGTGCTCCACACTGGATTTCTATTGTCAACAGCTAGGATGAGAGTTGCATATAACATGAGAATGACTTAATAACAAGACTTTTTACTAAATTTTCTAAATTGCCATGGTTGGGCTCACACCATGTGTCGAGTTGCCTGTATTATGTAACTGAGGAAAGCTACTCATAGCCAACAGCATATCCCTACTTGTCTAGAGGAACTGACGAAACAAAAGTGAAGAAAGAAAATGCTGTATTAGGCACTAAACTGCTGGTGAAATTGGATTATATGTATTAAAGTGCTTTTTTCCATTTTTCAGGGCGTCTCACTGGGAGATATTCCTCCTCTTCCAGGAAATCTCAGTAGTGGCATGAATTCTTCAGCACATTATAATGTAAATTTTAGCCAGGCTATAAGTCATGATGTAAATCTCCATGAGGCCATGTTGCTGTGTCCTAACAGTACATTTAGAAGAGATCCGGTAGAAAGGACTTCACAGCCACAAGAACCTTTTCTGCAGTTAAATTCTTATACCAATCCTGAACAGACCCTTCCTAGAACTAATTTGACAGGATTTCTTCCACCTGTTGACCATCAGCTAAGGAATCTAACAAGCCAAGACCTTCTAAATGACCTTGATATAAACATGTTTGATGAGATAAATTCAGTGTCCTTGGCTACAGGAGGTTTTGATCCACTGGAAGTTTCTCACCTTTTTGAAGAACCAGATTCTGATTCTGGGCTTTCCTTAAATTCAAGCCACAATAGTACCTCTGTTACCAAGTCCAATTCCTCGGTGTGTGAAGGTGCTGTAGGTTCCAGTAGTGACCTTGAATCTCTTTCCCACTGTGCTTTAGAAGGAGCTGTAGGAGGCTGCTACCCAGAACCCAGTAAGACTTGTCACATGGATCTTAGGGGTGATTCTGATTTTCACCCGGACCTTGCATTTCAACACATATTCCATAACCACACTTACCACTTACAACCAAATGCACCAGAATCCACTTCTGAATCTTTTTCGTGGCCTGGGAAGTCACACAAAATAAGGAGTAGGTGCCTGAGTGACACAGACAGACACTTAAGCCGTGATGAACACCGTGCTAAAGCTCTGCACATCCCCTTTTCTATAGATGAAATTGTCCACATGCCTGTTGATTCTTTCAACAGCATGCTAAGCAGGCACTACCTGACAGATTTACAAGTGTCACTCATCCGTGACATTAGGCGAAGAGGAAAAAATAAAGTTGCCGCTCAGAACTGTCGTAAGCGCAAACTGGACATAATTTTGACTCTAGAAGATGATGTATGTAACTTAAAAGCAAAGAGGGAAACCCTCAAGAGCGAGCGAGCCCAGTGTAACAAAGCTATTAACATAATGAAACAGAAACTGCATAACCTTTATCACGATATTTTTAGTAGGCTAAGAGATGATGAAGGCAGGCCAGTTGATCCAAATGAATATGCTCTTCAATGCAGCCATGACGGAAGTGTTTTGATCATACCCAAGGAACTGGTGACCTCAGGCCACAAAAAGGAAACTCAAAAGGGAAAAAGAAAAAGTGAGAGAAGAAATTAAAAATGGGTCCATTAATATGTATAAGTAGTAATGTTCAGATGATATGTGGATTACAAACCATTCAAACTGCTTCAAGATTTACCTCAAGTGTTATATATCTTTTAAGTACTGCTACTTGAATCACTCAGTTAACGCTGTATTTTGAAGCTTACATGGACAAGTTTAGGACTTCAAGATTAGACTTGTGGGAAACCTGGGGAAAACCACACCTTTCCATGAAGTCCTGCATTATATGCACAATTCATAAATATGTACAAGGAGTAGGGTGATGTGAAAACTTATATCCAGTCACATTGGTATTCATTTTTTGGTAGGACGGTCACTTCAAAAATAGCAAACACTGGATGTAATTATTTTAAAACCTATTTGTTTTTTTACTTGAAATACAGAGTAGCCTTAACATTCTCATTTAGTTCGTAAGCACTGAAATATAGTGAGCTTTACAAAAGCAATTTTATGAATTTAAATTATAATTTTCTCTCTCTGTGGAAATAAGTTTTATACTGGAATTTATTTTTTAAAAATTAACGTTTCCCTTACATAAATTCTAAGCAAATTTACCTTGGATATTTTTCTTCCAAAATACCCACATTCAGGAAGAGAGGTAAATATCTAGCAGATACAGCAACATGGACTAGGTCCAAACTGAAGTCTGTAGTTTATTAAACTGATAAGGGGAATCCACACTTGGATTTAAATACTGTATGAAATAAACTGTAAATGGCCAACCTCTAAACCATGGTGTCAAAAACAGGAAGTGTAACCTTAAAGAGTGCATTAGGCCAGACGGTTCAGTTGGTTGGAGCATCAACCCCATACACCAAAGGGTTTGGGGTTCTACCCACGGTTGCTTCCCACAAGATTTTTCTTTCTCTTCCGCTCTAATCAGTATACATATCCTTAGGTAAGGAAATTTTTTTTAAGTGTGTTAGGCTTTACTGGCAGAAAACAAAGACCTCTAATGTCAAGGGTTTTAGAGAACAGAAGCTACCTGTGTATAGGGAAACTCCTCCCATGCAAGTAAACGCAGCCTGTAGGGATGGCATCATCTATAACATTGATGTCTCACCAAAAAACTCACATAGCTAAATGTGAAAACATTACAAGCCATACATGAACACAAACCAACAGTAGAGGAAAAATCAATAGAAGTGCACAAACTACAACCAAAGAACTGGAAATACTGAAACCATACGCAACAGTAAGGAACAAGCCAACTTGAAAATGAACTAAAGTCAACCTAGAAATAATGGCATTGAAATACAAGTGTTATTTCGATGTCGGAGCTCTACCATAAGAATCATTTGCCCAACAATGAAGAAATCACAAGTCTAAATATTGGGATGAAAAAGTGCAGTATTTTATAATTTTTTATAATAAACATCTCCATTTTTAATTGGGTCTAGACATTTCATTCAAGCCCCAGATTTGCCACAATAATGTGTCTTGATACATCATTTTTCTGACCAGTTTTGTAGTTATCACTTTAAATGTTGATGGGGTAATCCCTGGATATCTTAACCTTTGGTATTTAGGTTATAGCTTCAGGGTACTTTACCATAGAAATTATTTCAAGTCTACAATACAAAATTCTACCGTATTTGGTTTCAAAACTATTAGTAGCCTTATTATTGTCTAATTGTCAGACTCCCCAAATCCCTGGAACTACCAATACCACAGTGAATACTGGCAAACATCAAATTGGCAAAGGAAAAAACAGTGGAGTACTGGGACACAAAGCATTCGTAACAAAAGTAAACTGAACCTGGAAGGTATTTTGGTGCACTGTAATCAAAGGTCAATGAATCTCTTAATTTCTGGACACCACACACAAGTCACACTGATTCAGAGGGTAAGCAGAAGCTGTTGCTGTTGCCTCAACCATCTTCAATAATCCAGTTTTAGCAGGAACATCAAGATTTTAGTCTGAACTCTTAAGGAACTTGATAAAGTTGACTTTTTACTACCTCGGCAGTCTTGACATGCAAGGTTATCCTAAAATTGAGGGCAGTGTTAAAAAGGAAACACATCTATTCAGATTCAGAAACTAATTTTCAAAAGGCCAAATATCTCATTAAAATATACATTTTACTGTTGTAGCTATTGAACGAAGCTCTTCACTTAGCTAACCCATTCCTTAAATAATTTAATGGCCAATCCAGACTAAACATTAGTTAACAGTTCCATCAAAAAGTTTGCAAAATGTGTTCCCAATTTGGTGTGACGCTAAAAAAACAAGGGGCACAATGAGATCTAGACCTTAGGAAAAATAGTTTACTTATACTAAGTACAATGGTTTGTATGGTCAGTCCTTAACCTCCTTGGAGCATTTTTTTTTTTTTATTTTTAGTTCTGAATTTACAGACTAACGCAAACCTAAATTCCATTCTAAATTGAACACAAAACTAGTCTTACCTAATACAGCATTCCTCACATCCATCGTAAAGTTACATTTGTTGGTGGGGGGGCGCCGCGGGGGGAAAGGTGGGGTTTCAATGTAAGGCCCTGCTGAACATCGGCTGTGCATAATAAAATGTGCACTCAAGTTTGAATAATCTGGTTTCCTATCACAGCTACACCCAGTTCAATGACCGATTTCCAGAACCAAGCCTCAAGATGCCCATGATAGACTTAATCACTTTTTATGTAAATTTAACTTCTCCCCTCCCCCCACAAAGTGCTCATTTTGGTAAGCTACTGGTTCATCCAGCCCTAGCTAAATATCGTTTGCAGTACTAGTGGTGCATTAAAATTTTATGGGGTATGCCAGCTATTGGGTACATCAGTTCCATAAAAGATCCATTTATTTAAAATCGGGGCAAGAATGTCCATGTATTTTGGGTATTCCACTTAAGTGTTCCTACTGGAAAGGTACATAGCCACTTTTGAGCTGTTCCCTAAGCCAAGGCATTCTTTTAAAGCTTGCCTGTTACTAATTTAAACATTTAGCTCAGTAATTTAAACATTTAGTACCAGTACCAATTAAGAACCACTTCCACAAGACTAGATGTGCATTCCTACACCAAATTGGGTTGTTGAAAAGCCTATTAATACCCAGTTCTAAGTTTTTTTTCAACACTGGGAGCCAGCTCCCAATCGGAATGGCGTCTCGGTAGTCCTAGGAGTAAAACCCTCTTAAAACCACCAGAATGCAATAGTTGACTTCCTAACATTGAAGCTTCTTGCTTTTAGATCGCTATAGTAAAAAGTAGACAAAACCAACCATTAGGCAATTTAGGATGTAAATTTACCAGTCCCAGTCTAGTTATCTAATTGCAGTCTTGTGCTCTGGCCAGAATCAGAAAATTGCTTCTAAGTCCAAACTGTCCTGTAAATGCTGTGTGAGGTCACAAGTTTATGGGTCTAAATTGTTAAGTACCAAGATGTTTTAAGCTTGAGATGAAAAATTTGTCATTACCCTGTACCACCAACTTTTAACCTGTTTTTAAACACGCATCCAACACCTAATCAGGGGCCCTGACCTTTTACCCCTTCATTGTCAAATGAATTACAACAGCCAACACAATAGCCATCAATGTGAATGCCCTCTTGACCCAAACATGTCAGAGTTGCACCTTATTCATGTTACCCCAAGGTTTTGTATGACGCGCTAATTCTTGGTACCGGAAATCCTTCGACAAGGTATAGGAAATGATTTTTTAAAAACACTTTGGGAAAAAGTATTTACTATTTTGTAAATCAAAGCAAAATTATAGCTTTTTTTGTGTGCTGCATAATCTGTGTGCCATGAGATGTTCTAAAGGAAGATCACCTGTTTTAATAACCTCTATTTCAGTTCATCACATTAGTATTTTGCTATTTGTGCTGGTTAAAGGTTGGGTACTTTCATTATACCAACTTGTCAATCTAGACACTTAAAACCTTCAAAATTATTTTGAGGACACAACTTCTGAGTTTCCTTGATGAAGACAGCCATTTTAAACAGCTTTTTTTTGTAGCCATCGCTGGTTTGACTTACCTGATACCTCATTATCAAAACCAAAAGAAAAGGTCAACCTTGCCATTTACACTGTTATTTTTTAAACTTCAGGCAAATGTCCAAGAAAGTCACATGCTACTTAATTTCATCCACCATACTTAACCCTTTAAAGGCAGCTATAGATACTCAGTGTAAACTGCAGTTATTACTTTGAGAAACTGGAATGAGTTTTGCCTCAGTGCTTTGCATAACCACTTAAATTTGGACCACCCTAGCTGCTTGAAACCTGTAGTACTTTAAACACCACCAGTGATGTTTAACACACAAGGTAAAGCCAGAAAACTAGCAGCAAACGCTGAATATACAGTGTATATAAAGAATGGCATTTTTATTAGGGACAGCCAATAATGTCCACATTGGTCTTCTCATGTCTATTAATATTGCAAGAAAAATGGCAATACGCACAGCTTTGTCAAACTGCTTTAAAAAATCTAGGGGATGGCAATTCTTGAGACAAGTGTTTATAGAACAAGATTCACACATTTTATGTGTAAACATTACACCAAGTATTTGGGTACAAAAGTATTTATTTTATAAACTTTATATTTAAAAATAGAACTTTAATCTGTCTACTCACAAAACCTAACTTAAGACATGGTACATTTATCTCTCTTATTAATTTGATGTTACTTCTACAAACAATACTCAACTTGTAATTCTTTTATATTAAGAACCTATACTAAATGAGGTTTGTATTTTTATCAGAAAACATTTCCCTTTAATCTTAAGAGTGCTTTTTAAAAATGAAGGCACCAACAAGAACTACTTTCAGATGATACAGAATTTCTTATTTCTTGAAGATTCTGTGGTTGACCACTTCTTCATTAGTTACCTGCAGCAAGACACCTTCCTGCCAAAGGAAAAAGAAAGTATCTGAAGAAGTTTATCATGTTTGTCCAAAGAACCTAAATAACTTCAGTGGTGGTCTTAGGATCAAAGAAGACTCACTGGTGCATACAGTAGAATATGCCCTGATTATCACATTCCTGAAAAGGCAATTAAAGCCAGGCAATCAAACTCTGATGACATTTAAATGAATTTCAGCAGCCAGCCTAAATCTCTCCTAAAAGGTAGGGAATTGGGAAAAAATTACCACATTCATACCCCAGTGTTTAGTACTGGATGCATACAGGATTCATAACGTAGACAGACACTGGAAGTATAAACTATTATCTGAAAACATATTCAAGCACTTTGCCCTACCTCTCCTTAGCCTGATCCTCATAGGTATGTAAAGCTAGAACAACCGTATCAAATAAAAATTGTCTTTATTTTTAATAAAAAACCCCCAGGTTCACTCAAATGCTTGATCCAAGAAATGTGAATACACAAGGGTGCAACAATGGGAATGATTTATTGAACTTGCAGCCTAACTTTTACCTACCATTTTACTACCAACACCACTGAAGGAACCAAGAAAAGCTTTATTAATCACTTGGCTTGCCTCAGCTGTTGAAATGAAGCACTTTACAGTCTTTGTGGCAGCAGAATATACTTGTCCATGGTTCATATCAATGCTAAAATTCCAGCAGGGAAAAAAATGATATGTTAAGCACCTGAATCTTCATAGAAGGGGAGGGGGATGGGAAAGAAAGGGGAGGGGAACAATCAAAATAATTTAAGTAAATGACAGATTGGAAAACAGGGTTTATAAATTATTCTCTTGAGTTTATAAATTGTTAAACTCAATTTACAGCTATGTTAAACTACGTAAGAACCACTATACTGAAAGACCATTGAAGAGTATTAGTTTATCTTTTGGGGAGGAAAATTAAAAAAGGAAAAGTAAATAAGATCTTACCTAAAGAAGTTTAACTGAAGCTTAGAACTATTTGCTCTACACCCTCAGCTTTCGTTGGCATCCTTATAAACTACCGTAGTTAAAGCTTTGTAGAAACAGCACAGTTTTTTAAGACTGGCTGAACTTAGTAGCCGTCAAGAGTTTTCTTGTACTAGACCTGTATCCCTGAAGAGTACCTCGCTGGGGTTATTTCCTTTCCTTGCATTGAAGAAGCAGCATCTAAAAGATCTAAAAAGGTGTTTCTCCTTGCAGAGATATCCCTTAAGTTATCTAGGTAATTTAATCCTGATGAATTGCAGACAACACACTTATATCTGACCAGCATTTATCTTACACAAATACAACAACAGCTTTGCAATGGACCTTAATTATACTACCCACTCCTTAACTTATTTAAAATAAAAAGTCTATAATTACACAATTTCCTTTAGAATTATTTTATTAAATCATAAATGTACAACAGCTTCTTAACTCTACACACGCACTTAAATTTTTTTAAAGGAAAAACGTTATGTCTTATTACACCATGATCCTGGCTAATAGCTTTTCAAAACTTTGAGAAAAATCTTAAAAAAGGTTTCACATGTCACCTGAAACTTACAAATTTAACATTATCAAAGAAGGAATGCTTCTACACTCTTACAAAGACCACTAGAAATAAACAACAATTAAAAAGCT
This sequence comes from Mormoops blainvillei, assembly GCA_004026545.1. Lineage (NCBI taxonomy): Eukaryota > Metazoa > Chordata > Mammalia > Chiroptera > Mormoopidae > Mormoops > Mormoops blainvillei. The sequence continues at coordinate 25,373 of PVJD01008395.1, forward strand.
AAGAAACTGTCTCAAAGGCATTTTTTTTTTTTACAATCCTTCCTCCACAGTAAGGTAATGTTATTAAATAATCCAATCCATTCACAAAATGGCTCTCTGCATCTGCTCTGGTGTCTTCTGCCATATCACTGCATACTTATGCATGACTGAGATAAGAGTTTCCTTAACATTGTTATTTCGATAACCTGAAGCTGTTCTGTTACCTCTGGGCTCTCATCCTCTCCTATTTATACAGTGAAGCCTGTTTCAACAGAAGTAAAGAGTAAAAAAAAAATAGGTTATGAAATTATCCATCTAACCAGATTTTAAGGAAAGATAACATGATCCTAAAAAGCTTTTACTCCTGACAGCTAGGTCTCCCCAGACAATAATAATGTAAAAACTTAAAAGCTACTTACCCATGGCAAATAGGAAGAAGCTCAATATCGGCTTCTCCCTCCATAACCCCCACTTCCTCCACTTCCTCCAGGACCATAGTTTCCTAGAATTGACAGACCAGAACAAATCAAACTTACTTCAGTTTCCCATGATTAGCATAATTATTGACCCTACCTGACACCTATACATGCTTTAAAACATCATAATCCTTTTTTTCTCATTACCTTAACTACTTGGGAGATGAATTATTCAGATTCATGCTATATTTTGCTGTATATAATGCACACTTTCGCCCAAATTTTTGAGGGAAAATTAAGGATCCACATTATACATTGGTAGTACTAATTCTGTAATGTTTTTAATTTTATTTATGCTTATGTGTTAAAGATAACTCTAGAAAGCAGTAATGATACTCATATGCAAAATAGTACACCTTGGAATGAGATAAATCAATTGTTTCTAAATATAAGTAAGTGAAATTAAAAAATGAAGCAAGGCCCTGGCTGGTGTGGCTCAGTGGACTCAGTGCCAGCCTGCGAACCAAAGGGTCACTGCTTTGATCCCCAGCCAGGGCACATGCCTGGGTTGCAGACTAGGTCCCCACATGGAGGGGGCTCATGAAAAGTACCCAACACATGATGTTTCTTTCCTACTCTTTCCCTCCCCCTCACTCCCCCTCCTCTAAAAATAAACAGAAAAAAAATTTTTTTTGAAATTTTAAAAACCACAAAAGGTTTTGTTTCCCTGAAAGTCTGAGCCAAAAACGTGAGTGTGCACTATACACAGGAGCACATTAAACCTATTTGGTCCCACTAAAAAACTTTCTCCAGAATGCCATGGCTATGTAGCTCAGCTTGTTAGAACTTCATCCCAAGATGCCAAAGTTCAATCCCTAGTCAGGGTGCATACAAGAAATCAACTAATGAGTGTATATAAATTAAGTAGAACAACAAATCAAACGTCTCTTTCCTTTCCTCTCTTTTAAAAAATAAACAAAAATAAGCACGCACAAGGAAACTATGAATAAATATTTGTGGTTAACAAGTTAACTTTTAGAGACAACTTATGCAAATTTTATGCCACTTTGCAACATGCTCAGCAATTTTATTCGACTCTTAAATAACCAGCTAAAGAAAAGGAAAAATCACCCCACACAAAATATCTCAACTACTTCCCCAACTTCTAAATACAGATTGCAGTTGTGAATACATGAAACAGAATTCATTCTTGTATTACTTTCCGGATGAAGTAAACCAACTTTTGCCTCTCCCTGTATTCTAAACCACTAAACGCCTCACCCATAACACCAAACCCAAGTTTATGTTATAATTAAAATATTTTCCCAATTTCAGTAACCCTATAAATATTAATCTTTCTTATTTCAGTTCATGTCAGAAGACTAAGACTAATCCTTTCCTTTATTCACACAAAATAATTTTAAGAATGTAACAAATTACCTCCACCATATGGTCCCCCCATGTTCCTGCTCCCACCAAAATTCCCACTCTTCATTGGACCATAGTTAGAAGGTTGCTGGTTATAATTTCCAAAATCATTATAATTTCCACTTCCATAATTTCCTGTAAAAAAAGGTGAAATACAAGTTTTGCATAATGAACCTCAGAGTACAAACATTAAACCAGTTATACATGCCAACTATTTAAGACAATTCTGTCCAAAAGAGCAAATCACAATAAATCCACACCTATCTACAACTCTAGTTTTTTAAGGCAGCTATTGACAACAATGAAATGAAAAAAAGTCTCATTAATTAGTCATTAATTCCACTCCAAATTCCCACATAAAGGATGCAGGTGAATTTATTACCTCCTCCATAGTTGTCATAACCACCTCCGTAGCCCCCACCCTGGTTGCCATATCCAGGTCCTCCACCACCATATCCTCCTCTTCCTCCTCCATAACCAGGGCTACCTCCAAAATTGCCACCTATTATAAAATAAGCCTTTAAGTAATCACTTAATATTTTCAATACCATTTGAACTGTCTTATCACACCCACTTCCAGCCTAAAACACATTTTTACAAGTTAAATATTTGTCCTATGAAATCTCTTCTAGAACAGCCTCTAGGGCAGAACAGAACATCTCTGTATACATGTAGGAATGGGGAGTACATACCCACAACCAACTGGATAAAACCTTTATGGAGACAAATACCAATTAACGGTGTAGCTCTTCCTTAATACTAAAGGCTTTAAGGGTCCCCTTAAAATACTTTGAAATACTATTTGTATTTGTGTTAAGGGTTGTGAGGGCATGAGGTATAGGCAAACAAAGTAGAAGAGCAACCATTTCCCCCCCTAACGGGTCCAAAAGACTTAGGTTCCCAACTCAGTTTCCTATGAATTACTGTGTTTCCTAATACGCTTATACCCTTCATCTAAGTAGAAATGAGGGGGAGAGAACCAGAAATCAGCAAATATACAGGCAATTAAAAAACTTAAATTGGTAGTTAATCCCACATTATCTGTAATGTATGAAACTTTCTCACAAAACTTAATTTGGATTCCAGAGCATAGCTGGAAATAGGGGGTGTGTGTGTGTGTGTGTGTGTGTATATATATATATAAAAAAATACCTGGGTTATGTGTAATGAGTGACAAAAATCAAGGTCTTTTACGAGCTCAGTTTAAAATGTCTTTCTTACTAGGACATTTGTCAGCATATATCAACCTTTACTGTATCCCAACAAAAACATCTAATTTATCACGATATTTAACAATGGTTCCCAACCTTAACTGGACCCAAGAGCATCCTTGTGTATTTTGGAAATGTTCCTTTGTGACTTTTGGGGAATTATCCTAGGGGAACTAATGTTATTAAGGACTAAGACATCATCATCATTATTACATATCTCCCCTTACATGTTGATCATGATCATATATAATATCCTACACCTTTTCCGAAAATAGTAAATGAAGTTATCACATCTGTGGCCAACTCTTTTGCTTAAGAAACAGGTTAGCATGATGGCGTATTTAAATTCTCACTTAAAATCCACCCAAATTTTACAACCTGTAATAACATACAAATATATTCTTTCCTATCCCTATCCAAACGCTACACCTCAGCTATAAGAAGTGAAAACGTAAAGCAATAAGAAAAATCTCATGTATACATCAAACTTGACAAACACAGTGTGATTAAATCTTTTAAGTCCTATAAATCAAAATATGTAAGAAACTAACCTCCAGGTCCGCCTCCATACCCATTATAGCCATCCCCAAATCCACGACCACTTCCATATCCATCTGTTGGGGCAGAAAACAAGATTATGATTAATATAACCTATTCAGTTTCTTTTCCTCCTTTCTTCCACATTCTCCTTTAAGTGCCTATAGATGATTATTAGGAATCACCTGCCTTTAAGCTAAACAGTAGAATGTTACTACTTTATTCTTAAAAATAAACGCAGAAGTGTAATGGAATTAAATCTCACTGTCGGAATAACTACCTAATTTGAGGACTTGGCAAGACCCAATTTAAAGAAATTCCATTTATTCACGCACAAGAATGACATTAAACAGAAGGCACTGAAAAGTTTTCCAGGCTGCATCTTACTTTATAAAATTCAGACACTTATTTAAAGCCTAAAACAGCTGCCTGGCGTGGCTCAGTGGATTCAGCATCGGCCTGCAAACCAAAGGGTTGCAGGCCAGGTCCCCAGTAGGGGGCGTGCAAGAGGCAACCACACATTGATGTTTCTCTCCCTCTTTTCCTCCCTCCCCCTCCATTTAAAATTAAAAAATAAAATCTTAAAGCCTAAAGCAAAAAACATTTAATAAAAATATAAACTTCTTTTAGCCAACAAGTATGCACTTTCACTAAGCGTACTTACTCAGGGTGGTTTGTAAAGTTGTTGCAAAGTTATTTTGATATTTTCAAGTTAAAGACCATAATGGGTTTGATGACCCTTTAATAGCTTTATTTATTTATTTACTTATTTTAAATAGAAGGGTAAAAAGGGAAAGTAACATCAATGTGTGGTTGCCTCTAACAGGCCCCAACTGGGGGACCTGGCCTGCAACCCGGGCATATGCCTTGACTGCGTATCAAATGAGCAACCCATTCTTTGATTTGCAGGCCAGAACTTAAGCAACTAAGCCTCACCAGCCAGGGCAAGATTATCTTTTAACTACTGCCTCCTGTTGGACAAATCACAATATCCCTCTCCTTAAAAAAATCTTAAAAAGAACTTCTTAAAATTAGATCACATTTCCTGAATTCTAACACTGATTATGAGTCATCAAGCACATTCACCCTTCTAATATTTAGAGCTTAAAACTTACCAGAGCCAGTGCTTACAGCTCTTTTTGAATTTGTCTAGTAGGTCTTCCTGTCTCTAAAAAAAGAGAAAGAAAAAAAAGAGAAAAAAACAACTTACCAGATCCTCCTCTAAAGTTACTTCCTGGTCCTGGACCAAAATTTCCACCGCCACCACGCGAGTCTCCAAAACCAAAGTTGCCTACGATAAATGGTCTAGTTAATAACAAGTATTTATACAAATAAAATTTTAAAAGAAAAAAATGCAATTAATGTTACCTCCTCTTCCACTTCTAGAACTTTGAACTTCCTGCATTTCTTGTCTAGACAAAGCCTTTCTTACTTCTGCATTATGACCATTGATGGTATGGTATTTCTGCACTGGAAGGAAAAGTTTGGATTCCATCAAATCAGCCGTACTTTAACTTACATCCACATTAACTTATAAATTGTAGGCATTAACCTAACCAAAATTTAATGTATGAAAACGCACATATGTATTGCTTATACACTTACACACAATCTTATCCACAGGATCATGGTCATCAAAAGTAACAAATCCAAAGCCTCTTTTCTTTCCAGACTGCCTATCAGTAATTATCTCAATGGTATCAATTTTTCCATACTCCTCAAAGTAATCTCTAAGATGATGCTCCTCAGTATCTTCTTTAATACCGCCAACAAAGAGCTTCTTCACAGTTACATGAGCCCCTGGCTTTCCAGATTCCTGTAGCAATAAGGGGGGAGGGGTAGTCATCATGACAGAAGAAACCAAACATGACTGAAAGCATCTCTGGGTACCATAAATGACTTCTATCCTCCTGGTGGTAAAACAATAGCTTGTAAGAAACACATTAGTCTTTTACAAAATAAATGAGTCTAAGATAACCACCAGACAACCACCATAGCTTTAATAAGAAGGGGACAGAAAAAAAAAAAAGCAAGAAAAAAAAAACAACACCAAAGCCAAATTAAAAAAATGGAGAAAAAGTATTTCAAAAATTACATTCTGTCTTCACAAAGTTATACTATGCTCACCTCTCTTGCGACAGCACGTTTTGGCTCAACCACTCTCCCATCGATTGAATGAGGTCTTGCAGCCATAGCAGCATCAACCTCAGCCATGGATGAAAAAGTTACAAAACCAAATCCTCTTGATCTTTTGCTTGCAGGATCTCTCATTACCTTTAAAACCAAAGGGTAAACTTTAGCTTTTGATCTAGTTACTTGAATTAAAAGCGTTTTTTAATGAAGAACAAAGATTTAAAAGTGAATTTCTCCAAGGTTCACTTAGCATTTTAAAGACAGAAGCCCAACAGTTGAAGGACTAGTAGTTGAAAGCACTTTTATAAATCAACGTACCACACAGTCTGTAAGTTTCCCCCATTGTTCGTAGTAGTTCCTCAAACTTTCTTCTGTGGTTTCAAAGCTCAAGCCACCAATAAAGAGTTTACGGAACTGTTCCTTTTCTCTCTGCAAAGGAAAATACCATTTCAATTTTTATTTACATTTTCTCTTCGTATGCAGGAAATTAAATTCTTAAATATAAGGTGACCTGCTGGCAGAGTACCTTTTTCCTCTCCAAAGGAACAGTTTCTAAAGTTTTCTGGAGGGGAAAAAAAAAACTTACATCAAATTTAAACCATATGTTAAACTGTATATTAGCTGAGTTACACCAAAAATTGCGTCAGCGGAACTACACACGCTTCAGTCATAATGCCTGATCTAAATTTACTTGACATTTCAAATAAATTTATCAGTTTAAAAAAAACTTTCTGAAGAGAAAAAAGGAGAAAGTCTACTCCCTGGTCATTGAAGGGTTAAAAGATTCTTATCAGAATTTGCATTTAACCCTATATCCTAGAACATATAAGTTCACTTAACTCAGTTTAAATATTTTTAGTATAAAAATAGTTGGTTTCTTACAACAGTTTACCATCTCAAGATTTAAATTGTCTAATTTGTTTCCTTCATTGCTCCCTCTAGTGGAGATTATAATGTATCACAATAAAAAAATCCTTTCCCCATTTTACCAACTACTGGGGGTAAAAATTTAGACGTTCAATAAAATCGCCTCTCCAACCTATGATGACTGATTTTTATGACCAACTAAACCTTAAAAAGCATTAACAATGATTCTGTGGGAAATCTATTTTTGGTACTTTGGTTCACAACTCAGAAAAAAATCTGAATAGCTATGGGGCAAATCTTGATATCAGCAAACACATTCACTGTAATCACCTCACTTTTCAAAAACCATAAAAATGTTTCAATGACCACTGTGAATACCACCACTTACCCTTCAATGATTCATTTTAAAAAAGAAAGCAAACCAGAAAGCTCAAGTGTATTAAACTTACTGGCCATCTGGCAATCTATAGTGTATGTGGCTCTAATTTTACAAGCAAAAACATAAAAAGCCTGAGCTGAACTTTCAATCCCCATAAACCAGCAAGCGAAACTGCTGCACTAAAGCCATCCTGAATTTTGGGCTGCCAGTTAAGGATTGATGGTCATTTGGTTTTCAGGTGAGTAGATTAAAAGAAAATTTTTTTTTTAATATTCAGAAACCAGAATACCTATTTGCCCAGTACCAACTGAAATGTCAAATGTAATTTTCTATACAACAAGAAAAATTCTACTCCCAGCAAACAGCATGACTGCTCTCAAGCCAGTTCTACAGAAGTCTCTCTCCCTCCATGCACATTATCCCATCAACTCAAAAAGTACAGTAATTCAGATTTTTTTTTCCCTGCAGTTAACTGCTTTCAGGAACCTGGAAAAAATTTAAAGATTAGCAAATTGTCAAACTAGCTGCTGATGCATTGAAATATAAATCCGTTAAAATAAAATCTATTAGTTATTTGCCATATTAATGTTTGGATTCTTAAAACTAATTTTACTTATTCTAATTATCAGAAAAATACGTCTTTAAAACAAGAAAATTACTGGAGATAAAGTACATCTACAACATTTCTTACAAACCACTAACAAAAGCAAAAGCTCATTACTTACCTCAATATTCTCCGAACTTACCCGAGGTCCACTATCGATTACAAATTTATTTTATAAGCGTGCTTAGGGTCAGAGAAAACACCCCGGCAGAGCCCCCCTTCCGCTCGAGCCCTCACGCTTACCCACGCACCCCCGAGCACGATGGCGAACACTACCCGGCAAGTCCCGAAGTTCACCCAGCGGCGCGGGCAGCGCGCGCACGGGGCGCTGAGCCGCGGTGTCAGGGGCAGGGCAGTCATTTTACTTCACTTCCTCCCAATTTTTAGCGAACCATCTATAAGGATCCGCGGTCTTAACCACTGAATAATAATTTTGCCTGCCTTTTTTCAGAATACGGAAAAACCCTACAATTTAAAAGGACTCCCTCTGGATCGATCACCGCCCCGCCGCCTTTCCCCGCTGCCACGCACCATGGGCACTGAACTGGGGGCTCCCCGTTTCGATTTCATTTCCGAAACTGACTGCGAGACAACCGCCTTTTCGGGCACCTCGGACCCAGGGAAAACCGTTACTCGAGCGACGGCTGGAACACGAAGCGCCCCTCGCACCCTGGGTCGCCTTCGAGCCGGGCCCAGCACCCCGGGTCGCCCTGCCCAGAGGCCGCCGCGCTCTGCGCAGCAGCCCCGGCGCCCGCCCCCCCCGCCCGCTCTGCGCGGAGGCTTCTGAACGCAATGGCGCCATTTCATCGAGAGGAAGGGAGAGCGCCTCTAATGAGGTGCGCAGGACTTTAAAGCTCAAAGCTCCCAAAACCCCCGGAATCCACCTCAAAACGGCACGAAACCGTCCCGAGAAGGAAGAAACACAGTTAACCACTTCTAGTCTGTGATGCGGGAGTCAAACGAGTAGAATTCAGACCATTACGAAGAAAAACGCGGCGAGGACGGAGAAAAACGAAAATGGCGGCCGCCAAGCCCGGGGAGAGGGGGAGGGGAAGCGCCGCAGCCTCGCGCGGGAGGCCCGCGAGCCCGACCGGGGCGCTCACACGCGGGGGCGCCGGGGCCCCCACACCCGCCTGCTTTAAAAAGGTGGCAAGAACCCCCCGCCCCGCGCCGCGCTTCATCAAAGCGGGGCTGCGCCCGCCATGTGGGCGCTCCCCATCCCCCACCCCAGCAAAGGGAAATGGCGCCGGGAGGCTGAGGGTGGGGAAAGTGCCGGACAAACAGGCATCCGCGTGCGGCCCTTCTTCAAAAACACCCTACCGCCAGCCGGCCGCGCTTCAAAAATGCCCCGAGACCGGCCGCTGGCGAAGGGGCCCCACTCCGCCGCCGCTCTCCCACGAGACGCGGGGCCGACTGCCAGAGAGGCGCCGGCGGCCTCGCCATGCCCTTTCCAACAACTCATTGATTTCAAACCCGTTACCTCCATCGCGGACTCAGTCGCTTCAGCCCGATTTCCCGCAGCCGAGCGAGATGAGACAGCTCTCCGCGGTCGCACGCGAGCCGGACTCGTCCTGGCGCTGTAGTGAGAACTGCCGCCGCTGGAGAAACAACAACGCGAGAGGCACCTCCACAGGGCAAGCCGGCGCTGCTGCTACTGCCGCTAGAGCCGCTGCCGCCGCTTTTCTAGAACCTTCCCCCCACCCCCCCGCCAAAGCGTCTTTACGTCAGGCCGTTGCGTAAACGTCCTAACTGCCGCCAATGGCGGGATCGCTCTACGCCCTCCTTACGCCAAGTGCGCACTATTCTCCCCTTTGCGGCCCGCGGCGGGCTTGACGTCACTTGCGTAAGTGGGCTTCGTGAATGGCGGAAGGCTGGAGTCAGCGTTATTGCCCTCCTCGGGAGTTGAGGCCAGCCCCCGCTTTAGCGCAGACTAGGTGAGAAACGGTCGCGCAATTTGAAATTACAGCTGTTGGGTGGCCCTCACTCCCACCGTCCAGGGGCCCAGCCCCCTCAGCAATGCGTCTGATCGTGCTTACGCCGCGCGTTCTCCCGCTGCAAAGATGTTTGTAGCCTCCCCACTGCGTTGCTCCTTCCCCACCCCTTTCCCCGGAGCAGAGGACTGACTCGGTCCCTTCAGGGAATTCCCGAAGAGGCTTGCGGTCAACAACTGACACTCCACGCTCCACCAGCCTAACCCTGGCCAACAGCTTTGGGGTCCAACCCTCGGGGGGCCCGAAAGGGGCACCGTCCCCAGTTCCCGCTTCTTCCCCAACTAAGTTTTCTCCACCACCCCCCTTTCCGGCATTTGGAGACACCCACCCCCGGAGCGAGGAAGTGGGCGGAGTCCGGTTTTGGCGCCAGCACTGCTGCAGCGACGCTGAAACGCCTCCGCGGAGGTACCGGTCGCAGTCTTCGCTCCTCCTCCTTTCTCCCTCCCCGCCGGGGACCACCGGGCGCCACCCCGCGAACTGTAAGTGCCGCTGTTGCCACCGCCCTTCCTCTGGGTCGGGGTTCGGGCTCCCGGTGGGCAAAGCGCGGCCTGCGGCCCCTCCCCCGCCGCCGGGCGCGCGCGGCCCCGGCTCCGCCCCTCACGGTCTCCCAGCGTGGGCGGTGCCAACCCCCTTCTCGCGGCAGCGGCCCCGCGCGCGAGTCCCGGGCCCCCTCCCCCTCGGATGTGGCTGGAGCTGAAGGCGTGCAGGGCCGGAGACGCCGTGGACTCGGGATCTGGAGCAGCACGGAGGCGGTGAAGTCGGTGTCTTTCTTTCTCTCTGGTTACCTCTCAGAGGTGGTGCTTAAGATGCGCCCCGGGGACCCCTACCCAGTTCCTGGCTCCCACCCATCCGCACCCGGCCGCGGAGGTGGGGGGAGGGGGAGAGGAGTGGCGAGGCGAGCCGAGAACCCACCGCGGGGCATGGGGCTGGCGCTTTTACTTTGTTGCGATAAGACTGCCCTTCAGAGGGTAGAGGAGCTGCGGCGGCAGCCGCCTTATTTTTAGACAAAGCGCATTTACTTCTCCCCTCCCCCATTCCCGATCGAAATGAGAGGCCCGTCTCTCCCTCCCGGGTTTAGTTGACGACCGCGGCCTCTTTTGGGAGGGCGGTGCATTTTCTCCCGCATCTGCGCGGCTCGCTGTCGGGAGGCTGCAGCGGGCGCGCGGGTGCGCGGTCGCCGCCGGGCGGAGGGAGGCGCGGGCCCCGTGGCGCAGTGCCCTTGAACCCCCGCGCCGCGGCCTTTGTTTCTCCCCGCGGATGCGCTGACCACGAGGCCTGAGCTGCGGGGTTGGGGGGGCGGGGCCAGGTGCGTAAGCTTCGGTTAGCGGGTTGGGACCCAGGTCTTCGGGAGAGCGGATGGACGTGCCAAGGAGGTGATTTATTTTTAAGTGGCACGAAATGGGACTGAAGCATTTTGGTATGTTTTTCCTTCAGTTTTTTAACGAGTGACTCTAAAGAGGGAGGGTTTCCAAGAAAAAAACAAGTTGGAATTACCTAGGTGACTCAACGACTATTAGAGGCCTAGAGGAAAAACTCGCGGTAGTTTTACCATTTTGATGGGATAATTATGTCTGATTTTGAACCAAAATACTTGGCCCTTTTTAAGTAAATGTTGAATGTGGGATTTGGACTGGGAAAAATTGTCTACTTTTTCTGTTATTTTGTCCTGTAAAGTTGTCTTAGGTAGCAATGCCTCCAGTAAGGTTTCTAGAGCCACTTGGGTAGAATATTGATGTACTTTCAGGGACGTATCAGTAATAACTTATGCAGCAGTTCAAATTTGCTTCTCTGTGAATCGGTATTCGTGTTTGATGATATGTGCTACATAGGTGGGGATTGGAATTCAAACAAAACTTGTGTTTAGCTACCTTTTTGTGTCATGCAAACTTCCTTTTAACTGTCATGCATTTTTCTAGTAATAGCTCTTCAAGTCTGCAATAAAAAATGGCCTCCAATAAAACTACATTGGTAAGTTAATAAAAACCTAAATATGTAAGGATCTAACTCAAATGTTTTTCCCCAAAAATTAAAACTCTGCATTTCGGTGGTTGAGAAATTCACATTGATTTATGTTCCCTAGTGCCCTCTCACCCCAATGTTATGGGGAGAATTGGGGGTAAAAACGAAATCATTACATTGAGATACTTAATTGACTTGGCTTAGTAGTATCTAAATTAAGTTAAAGAAATCTGATCTTGAGAGAATAGCACAGTTTGAGTGTTAAGTATATTTATTTTGAAATAAAAGCATAAATTTATGTAACATGGAACAGTATGTTATAAGTATGGACAAAACAGTAAAGCCCTTGTTGATTGGCATGCTGTCACCTAATTCACTGTACTGAATTGTACAGAAATCAAGAATTTACAGTGTTGCCTAGTTTAAAGAAGTACCTTGTGCAGTACATTTAAACTGGGACAAAACTCATGAAATCTTTCAAATACTTTGGGCACTTTGTTATATTTCAGACTTACTCTAAAATACAGAAGGTCCTCAAATCATTGCAGGATTTTTTTTCTTTTAATATACAAAATGTACCAAAATGCACATAGGTCCAGAAAGGAGAGAAAAGTAGACCTTATAGAACTTGTGAGCAGTTAAATATTTTTCTCTCCAGCAGTTTCTTAAACCCAAAGTTTTGTGCTCTTAGGCTTCAGTAAATGCTGAAATACTCACATGAGAGTCATGAAATTCAAAATTATGGTTCTCACAGTATTCTAATATGTTGCATTAATAATTGCAAGCGTGTAAAGGTGAGTGTTAATATGTAAGTAAAGGAAAGTATTTGGTTTTGGTCTGTATGTTCTTCCGTTGGATTTCACACTAAAAAGAGCAAATTTGTAATTTATAATTTGTGTCATCATTAGATTGCACGTTTAAATGAAATATCCTGGGAAATAGGACATAGAAAAAGACTGCCTGATGAGGCTCTATGGCACAAATAATTCTCATCAAAGCCATTAGTGAAAAAAGCACAAAGCATCCTCTGCCCCTTCTGAGCTAAACTGTCCTTCAAATTCAATAATCAGTAAGCCAAAGTGTATATAATTGAATTGGTTTTACAGTCACCTTGTCCAGGTATTGGGTGAAAAAGGAAATAGCTGTGCTTGGTGCTTTGAGAATGAATATAGAGAAAACAGATAGATACTTCTGTTAAAATTAAATTGCTTTTGCACACAGCTTTTTTAATTTCATGTGTGTTATGAGATAACAGTGCTATAACTTAAATTGGGAAAGTGGGTGGATTTTTTTTCTTTTTTTTTTTTAAAGATAAGCACTTTAGCTTATGAGTGCTATTGTAATACATACCTTTTTTTTAGTGCTAATTTTTCTTAAGCTTAGGGTTTGTCCTTCTCACTTTCTGTGTTTGTTTTTGTCATTCTTTATTCTGTTCCATCTCCAGCCTTCACAGACCTAGCTATTTTGTTTGTCATTTAGGATCAGTATCTAACAAGCTTTTGTCCACACCAGGTTTTCTTTACTTTTCCCACTACCATAGTTACCTTCCTTGTACTGTACAGAAGCAGGAAATTAACTGATTGGGTGCAATGCCCAAGTAATGTGTGTGTGCGCTTCTAAACGACTACGTAATTTCGGTGTTCTTTGGCAGACTTGTGCCATTGCTGTTAACTTTTTTCTGCTCATATGCTGTATTGATGATTTTAGTGACGAGGTGATAAAAGATTTTATTTTTTTTAATAGTACCTATTCTAAGATGAAATGAGAATAACATTTGGGATTTTCTCCCTTTGGTCTCTTCTAATTAAACATTGAGTTTTGTGGGGGTTTTTAAATTTACTCATTTTCAGACCTCTCATAACAAATCTGTTATTAGAAAATAGTGGATTAAGTTTGGCCTCCTTTCAAAGTGTTATACTTTAACCAAAAAAAAAAAAAGAAAAGAAAAGAAACACTAGGCTAAAACTTGTTTAAAGTGAATTTTGTTGGCTACCAGTTTAGACTCTTGAGAAACCGAGAAAGAAGGGGTTTTTTGTTTCTTGTTTTTTGTTTTTTTCACAAAATTAAAATGATCCAGCATTTCTGCCTCTTGAAATGACAGCATTGTAGCTTTCTTCCGAGTGGTCAGTAACATATATTGTCGGCAGATTATGGAAAAACAGTTTTGTTTTTTTTAAACTACTCATCACCTCCTTGGTTGACCCTGCAATTGACACCAAGATACTGAACCATGTTTTCATTCTTACAGTTAACCTTTTTTTATATTGCTGAGGCTTTTTTAACATTTGTGTTTGAATTGACAAAGGTGGTCTTAGAGTTTGGGGTATAATTTCAACCGGTCTATGGTTCACTTAGTAAGACCTCTCACTCCTTACTCTCTCCTCTGTCCAGTCTTCTAATACCTCCTAGTTGTTTGCAGCTGTGTTGTAGTTAAAATGAGTAAAAACCGTAGTAAACACGGTCTTGTAGACTACATAGAAATAGACTAGGAAATGATAGTATTTTCCACATACTGTTTTTGATTTTATTTTTTCATTGAAAGGTGGTGGGTGATAGGTTTAAGCTAAACCAGCAAAATTAAGTGTTCCTTTTGTTGGTTATCTGTTAACTTTTATTTTACTCAGAAGGTGTCTACCCTGGGATATAGAAGTAAAAAATTAGGTGTTAAATTCAACAATAATACAAGCAATTTAGCCTTTTAAATGTACCCCAAATTTAGGGGGGGAAAAAAGATGTTTCTTAATTCTTTGTTTTGTTTTAGCAAAAAATGGGAAAGAAACAGAATGGAAAGAGTAAAAAAGTTGAAGAGGCAGAGCCTGAAGAATTTGTAGTGGAAAAAGTATTGGACCGACGAGTTGTGAATGGGAAGGTGGAGTATTTCCTAAAGTGGAAGGGATTCACAGAGTAAGTAAATGCCTTTTATTATCTGTTTAACTGCACTTATGTGGCATTTAAAACTTGTTTTTAAATTGAGATCTTTTATCAGTTTTTCTGTAGGTTTCCTTAAATTTAGAGACACCTTTAATCCAGGGTAGCTTGTTTGAGATCTGCTTAAAAGGAACTAAGCCTTACAATTTAGCCAAGCAAATTTAAGACTAGTTGATAATCTTGGAGAGTCAAATTTATAAAATTATTGTATAGTTTACTATGTAATGCACTTTAATGTACCTAGATACCATGCTAATTAGAGTACCTAATTTGTATCACTTCTCTACATTAAAGAGGGCACTAAAAAACATGGAAGCTACATAACGTAGACCAGTGGGTCTTAAACAGAAGTGCTCGTTATGATCTAGCTCTTAAACTAGGTTTACTATATCCTAATCTCTAAGAGTACAGTCTGGGCATTTTTTTAACTCCCTGGTTCCTCATGTTCCTCGTTACTAGTTGCTTTCATAACTGTTCTTAATCTTGAGCTGTCTTATGAATAACTTAAATCAGAAATTATACTCAATGTTTATCATGTGCTAATCTGCTTGGATTCTTCTTACACCACAAAACAATGAGGTCCCATGGGCAGCAACTATTGATGGTGGATAGGTAGAGATCTACAAAAACTTTGTTTTTTTTAAGATTTTTATCTATTTTTAGAGAGGGGAAGAGAGGGAGAAAGAGAGGGAGAGAAACATCAATGTGTGGTTGCCTCTTAAGTGCCCCCTACTACTCACAACCCAGCCATGTACCCTGACAGGGAATCAAACTGGTAACCCTTTGGTTTGCAGGCCAGCACTCACTCCACTGAGCCACACCAGCCACAGCTACAAAAATTTCCGAGTGTGGTGGTGATGAGTACAATAGTCATATTATTAGGCTACGACTATCTGTAATTTACTGCCTCCACCATTCACATTTTAACGCAACCGCCATAGCAATTTGGGAAGTATGAGTTGAATGTAAGGTTTAGGTTTTCCTGTTTTATCTTTCCAATACCATTAATTGAGCTTAAGTATGTATCATACATTCATAATTTTCCCCTAGGTAGCTGAACCAAGCAAATAAGTCTGAACTATTTTTAAATTATATTTAACCAGTTTGCCAAAGAACTGATAACCTTGATATGGCGGACAGTTAGTTTGAGTTTGTTTGTTTGTTTGTTTGCTTGTAAACCCATGGGACAGTAAAAGCTGATTGTATGTCCTACCCTTAACTGTTAGGAAACGAACTCCTCCCTCTCCCCCCAAACTTCGGGCCCCTAGAATGGTTGAGAACCTGCTGTGTGGTATGGTGTATTGGGTGATGTAGAAGGTTATACTGAAAAGAACACTACAGAGTGGAGACTCCTCTTCAGCTGTTTTGTCCTCCTTCACCCTCTAATTTATCTTTGCCAGTTTTGGGGTCTCAGAATATCAGCAGACCAAGTGTAACCAAAAGTTGATAGCACCTTTCCCAGCATCTGTAAAATGATTGATTTCATTTGATCTTGTTGTGTAAAGGCTTTTGGGATCAGAGCACACAAAGTTTGCAAACCTATCCACCAGTAAAGGATGACCTTACTTTCACATTTGGTAATGGATATTTTCTTTCCAGCCTTTATTTATGGGCCCTGAAATTCAAATTTTATCATTTTCATTTTGAAACTTTTTTCAACCAATAAAAAAAAAATGTATAAAACATCCTTAGTTAGCCATACAGAAGGGTGGATTTGACTTTTGGACCGCTGAGCCTTTCTTTATAGGATTTCTCAGTTTGAGCACCCAGCAGAAATTGAAGGTATTGTCCCACATTCGAAAATGCTTCAGAAGTATTTTTAAGCTCATTATTGAAACCTCTAACCCTACGTATATTCTGATTAATCTGATAAAGTAATTTAGGGTGGGAATTAGGAATCCACTTTTTTTTTTTCCCCCCTTTAATCCTCCAGAGAAATTCTGAAGTGGGTTGTTTTTGCTAGAAATCAAGTTCATTTATCCTGGGGATAATGACTGGCCCCTTGGATGGGGGCTATGAAAGAAGACACTGGAGCAGGGAGGGGGTATGATCAGATTGTGTCAAAAGAATGTGAGGGATAGGGGGAAAATGGTTAGCACAGAAGAGTTCACATATATGTTAAATAGATCTGGATGATGGTGATAAGCTATATTTAATTGAATGAACTTCTTTTTTAACTGAATGCAGTGCCGACAATACTTGGGAACCTGAAGAAAATTTAGATTGTCCAGAGTTAATTGAAGCTTTTCTTAATTCTCAAAAAGCTGGTAAAGAAAAAGATGGTACAAAAAGAAAATCTCTATCTGACAGTGAATCTGATGATAGCAAATCAAAGAAGAAAAGAGATGCTGTAAGTATAAAATATTGCCTACCATACTGACTTTTTGTAGAAGGTTGATGTCTTGATTTTTAAAATACTTTTAGGGTATTTTTTAAAATTTTAATATTATTAAAATATTTAAAAAACTTTAAGTGCTTAATATTTAGGACAAAAGGATAGGCACGATTTAGCCTACATTATAAATATAGTAAGTATTCATACCACTGTAATTGTCGTCCTAGTGTTATTTGGGTAGATTCGTAGATACGGTATCTGATCACACAATTTCCCATGATCCAAGACTCGCAGGCCTACACACAGAGAACGTTAACATTAGATCATTGAAATTTCTTACAATACAGTGAAAACAACCCACATAGCACATCCTGATTGTTGACCATTAGTGACATTGACCACAAGAAAGTATAATACTTTGGCTTGTGATCTTTGTATTATCAAAGTATTGCCCAGTAATACTTTGATTTTGAAGTATATATTTGATAATAAACTTTTTTTTGTTTTGTTGGCGTAAATTGAGACTTCATTCATTCACTACCTGTGTGTTTAGATCCAGTCGTCTTTGCTTTATTGGTATCTCTGGCTTTGGGCAAACCATATAACTCTGCTTCTACCCTCAGCTTCAGAACAAATACTTGGCCCGAGTACCGGGCATGGCAATTTGGGAAAGGGTCTTGGTTCTGAATTAGTATTTAGACTTGGGGGCTAACTAGACAATACACATTTCTCGATGACACCTTTGGATTTAAAATGAGAGATCATTTGAACTAGTTGGCATGTACTCTACAGATAGTGCCTTAAATCTTCAAGACATCTCTAATAAAATTATAGGTAATGACCTTGTTTTACAAATGAAAAACAGGTTGGATATAGCTTTGGGTCTAGGTACTTTAGCAGCCAAAGCTAAAAAGTAACATTGTTAATCAGTATACACTATTTTTCACCTTTTCAGTTACCTGTGGTCCACTGGGTTCCAAAACTACTAAACTTCCCCAACCTTCTCTGCTCCTGACATCCAGTTGTCATGGCTCAGTGGTCTGGAGTCACCCAGAGCAGATGATCCTCCTGATGTATCATCAGAAGGTCATTAGTAGCTTAATGCTGCATCACAATGCCTACATCATTCATCTCATCACATAGGCATTTTACCACCTCACGTCATCACAAGAAGGGTGTCAGTATTGTACAGTGAGATAACTTTGGGAGAGAGACTATATTCGTGTAACTTTTATTACAGTATTATTGTAATTGTTCTATTTACTGTTAATCTCTAGCTGTCTCCAATTTACAAACTTCATTACAGGTATGTATGTATAGGGGAAAACATAGTGTATAGGATTCAGTACTATCTGCCGTTTCAAGCATCCATTGAATTTCAAACATATTTTCTTGAGCAGATAAAGGAGGACTGATTATGTAATTGAAGTAAACCACATGCTCAACAGAAGCACTGTCCAAGAAATCCGTTTAGTTTTTTCTGTAAAGTAAGACATTTTTCATTTTCACCAATAACTTTATTGATTTGGATATTTTGAGTATGTTGGCCATCTCTCCCGCGTGGTATAACATTGATTGTTCTCAGTTAATGTCTCGATTTGATTGCTATCAACTTCAGCTGGTCTACCCGACCGTGGCACATCATCCAGCAAGAAATCTCTAGCACGAAACTTTGCAAACCACTTTTGACATGTTCAGTCAGTTACTGCACCTTCTCCATACACTGCACAAATCTTTTTTATTGCATTTCAGTTGCGTTTTTTACCTTTATTGAAATAAGCATAATATGCCGAAAATGTTGCATATTTTCTTCAGTCTTCAATTTTAAAATGGATACCAAATAATTCACCAATTTTGATGTTTTTCTTTTAAATGCAAGCTGATATGACAGCTGTCACAATACAATCTTAACAAAATTTTGAGTGAAGTTAAAGACAACTAAACTCTACTACAGCCGTCTTACAGAAAAAAACACACAGACTTTTTGGCCAACCCAATATAATTATTTTTATTTCATAGATAATCTAAATCACAAAGAGGTGAGCTTGCCCAGAGCCACACAATTAATAAAGGTTAGAACTGTTATTCTAACCAGCCTAGGCACCTGACTCCAGTGTCTGAGATACTGATGCAAATGACTGTATTCAGAAGAGGGATTTGTTGATATAAGCAGCTCTTAAACATTTTTGGTCTCCAGAAAATTATTGAGGATCCCAAAGAATTTTTGTTTATATAGGTTATAGCTATAAATAACTAGTAGAAATTAAAATATTTGTGTATTCATTTAAGAATGACAAAACCTAGCACATGTTATTCATAACTATTCATGAAAAATAACATTGTGAGGGGTGGTGTTTTCCATTTTTGCGTGTCTTTTCAATGTCTGGCTTAGTAGAAGATGCGTTTTTGATTTGCTGTGCTGTGTTTCGTGGATGTATGTGAAGGCAGTCTATAAAATCACAGTTACACGAAAAGAGGGGACATTACAGATAAACACACCCCAAAGGTCTCAGGGATTCCCAGTAATCTTCAGACCATACTTTGAGAATCACTGTTGTATACTAAGTATTTTATACGGTTTCCTATGATTGTTTATGATTAGTCTTGAGTTTTACAGTTTTTATTATTAATTGATTAGTATTTCAGAAGTAAAGGGATTAGTTTCTTAACTTACGATTCAGAAGACTTTTAGAAATCCAGATTTTTTTTTTTCTGCTTGTAAGGTTAATGAAAATTATGACGTGTTTTAGTATTAAATATGGGCTGCATTCTAGTCATTTCTGTTTCACTATTGGAAGGTTTTTATTTAAAAGGTATATATTATGAAGGCAAATTGGAAGTTAGCATTGTTTGCTGTATGGAAACATTTATGTAAATAATCATTTAACCTCTCCAACAGGCCGATAAACCAAGAGGCTTTGCCAGAGGCCTTGATCCCGAACGAATAATCGGCGCCACAGACAGTAGTGGAGAATTAATGTTTCTCATGAAGTGGTAAGCGTGTGGGTGATGGCAGTTAAGCTTACAAAGTACGAACAGATGGGCGTGTTTTAAATTTGGTGAGGCTTTATCTAGAAAAGGGTTTATAGTTTCCGTCATCAGAGAATAATTATCTGCCGAAAGGATGATTCTACTTATGATATTTCAAAGCAAAGATGGGCAAACTGACCTGTTTTGTAAAATGAAATGTTATTGGAACCCTGGTTCAACTATCGCATAACCCTCTTGAAGCATTCAATAACTTTGATGAAATCATGATTTCTTAAATGAACAGTTCTCATTTGACAAAAAGGGTGTAGGCTTTTAACTGAATTGTTCTTCCCCCTTCACAACAGGAAAGATTCGGATGAGGCAGATTTGGTGCTGGCAAAAGAGGCAAACATGAAGTGTCCTCAGATTGTAATTGCTTTTTATGAAGAGAGACTAACTTGGCATTCTTGTCCAGAAGATGAAGCCCAATAATTGTTTGTGTTGCTTTTTATATATATTTATATATATATAAAAATCTGGGTCTTGTTTTTTTTTGTTTTGTTTTTTTTTTGTTTTGTTTTGTTTTTGATTTAGCGTGAAGAAATAACTACATTCTAATAAAAATCAAGTTTGATTGTTTTGAAGTAGTACTGGGGGAGTTGTGGGGGGTTGCATCTATAGCACTGGTTACTTTGGAACAAAAGCTTTCTGTAGTTGCTTCCTTTATCAGAAAAGAACATTTGATACCATGGTATATTCTTTCCTCTGCATTAGAAAACAGCTTTTCTAAATGTTGGGGTCAACCTCCATTGTCGTTACTCAGTCAGAATTTTTGTTTAAGCCATATATGCCTAAGGATCATTGTGGGTTTTTGTTTATTTGATGGGGGATGGTTGGTGTGTATACATATGTAAATGGTTTTTTCTTTTTTTTTTTAACCAAAACAAAAACAGCATTTCACAACCATAGATAAGCTCGTGTTTCTGGGCTGCCATCATTTTCAGCAACCTAAGAAATAAATCACTTCCAGTGAAATTGAAATTTTTCCTGAAGCTTTGACCTTTGAAATTAAACAGATAATTTGTAATTAATTGGGCAATTCAGCTATAATATAAGCAGTTTAAATTGGACAATTTGAAAGCAGCCATATTAGAATCCGTGTCCATAGCTACAATTAAAAATGCAAGTTTATTTGCAAAACCCCTGAAAGAAAAATTTTATCACTGCCAACAACCTTCCCTCCCAAATGAGAAAACTAGCAAACCCTGGTATGTTTTAATTAGGCAAGCAAGACTTATTTAAAGGTTGAACCTAGTAAGCCATTCTTTTACAAAAAGTTAAAACCCTTGTGTTATATTGACTAAAAGGTTGTGATCATGGAATGTGTAAGACTTTATTCATGGAAGCCTAGTCAAAGACCTTGGCAATTTAGACCTGCTGGAATAAATGGGTGAACAAACTTTTGTAATCTAAAGTCTTGACCTGCATGTTTTACTCCAACTCATTCCTTACATGTAGGCTCAGTCTCAGTATTTGGGTTACTGGTTCAGTAGAAGCCAGGAAAAAACAATAACTTTGTAGTAAACAGAATGTTATCCAACTGTATATTGTTTACTTTATTGTAAATAGTGGTAAACAGTGGTCAATAAATAGTTTTATATTGCTTTATGTGATTAGCCTCTTTTTTCTTTATCTGATTACCTTTATAGTAGGAGCAGAAACACCCAGGCATGTGTTTCCACAGAAGTGTTTTCTTGTTGGGAGTTAAAAATTAGTTTAATGTCAAATGTTGATACTTAGAATCTACTATACTTTGTTAAAACTACTATCCGAAAAACAGGTCTTCTGAAACACTGATCCTCTTGTGCTAGATCTATTTCTGCTAATTTCCAAAATCCACACAGAGAAAAGGGAATCATTTCACAATACATACACTGATTTACTATGTTGTATACCCAAAACTAACAATGTTTATGTCAATTATACCTCAATTTTAAGAAAAATAATTACACCTATGCTAACATTTATAACTTTTCTCCTTAATAGATCTAGTACTACTCTCAATAATGGGTTCTTATATGATACAGACTTGTCCCTTACATTCAACTTTAGTAAGCATTTCTGGAAACAATTTTACTATCCCTCTTTATGTATTAGTTTTTTGGTGTTTTTTTTTTAATAGTATAAAATTTTTATATTTAGAATTAGCCAGCTGGAATCAGTTTAGATGATCCCAATTTTGTTGGCAACATCCAAAGCGTCATAGTCAGGAGCCAGTCTAACACATGCCTTCTCCTCGTCAGGCCCGATCAGGGTGCTGGCCTTGGCCACGTCAGTGTCATAGGGCTTCTTCACGACCTCTTTGATCTGGTGCTTGTTGGCCTTGACATCCACAGTGCACACAGGTGTGTTGCTGTCTTCTGTCTTCATGGCTGACCAGGTAGTTCGGGGGGGGGGGGGGGGCGATGTGGTGATGGCATAGTGGTCAAGCTTGTTTCTCCTGGGGGCGCTCTTCCAAGGATATTTAGGTGGCTTTGGAGCTGCAATGTCTTAGGCTTCTGAAAGGTGGGTGACATGCAGATCTATTTTTGGGGCTGTGGATGCCTTTTAGCAGGGCTTTCTTTGCCATCAAAGCCTTTGCCTTGGCTTCGGCTTTGGGAGGTGCAGGGGCTTCCTTCGCTTTAGGTGCCATATTTGTGAAAACTGGTATTAGTTTCTCACTGGTGATGTTAAAAAAAACCAAACAAAAAACTTAATTGCTTAAATGTGTTATTTTAACAGCTTGGGGGGTCAGAAGCCTGAACTCGGTCTCCCTGGACTGTAATGAAGGTAACAGGGCTGGTTCCTTTGAAGGAGGCTCCAATGGCAAAGCCTGTGTCCTTGTTTTTGTTTTCTAGAGGCCATCTTCATTTCTTGGTTTCTGGCCCTTTCTATCTCCAGAACTAGTAGTGTACCATAGTCTCTTCAAGTTGCTTTACCTCTCTATCCCTCAGTTCTTCATCTATAAAATGGAAAAGCTCTGGGTTTGTATAATGAAGAAATACGGCCCTGACTGATGTGGCTCAATGGGTTGAGTGTTCTCCCATGGACCAAAAGGTCATCAGTTTGATTTCCCGTCAGGGCACGTGCCAGGGTTGCAGGCCAGATACCCGTTTTGTAGAGTGTGAGAGGTGTTTCTTGCACATCAATGTTTCTCTTTTTCCCTTCCCCTCTCTTAAAAAATTTTTAAGATTTTATTTGTTTTCAGAGAAGAAGGAGGGGAGAAAGGGAGAGAAACCTCGATTGGTTGCCTGTTTGCCCCCAAACGGACTGGACCCAAAACCCAGGCATGTGCCCTGACAGGGAATTGAACCAGCGACCTTTTGGTTCTCAGGCTGGCACTCAGCCCACTGAGCCACACCAGCCAGGGCTAAATTTTTTTTTTTTTTAAGAAGAAATGTGTACATATGAGGCACTTAGAAAAATGCTTATATTTAGCAATCAAAAGTTGTTTGGTTTTTTTCATTTTATTTACTTTAAATATTTTATTTCTTTTCTTTTTAGACTAGGAGAAGAGGGGGAGAGAAACATCAGTGTGTGGTTGCCTCTCGCACGGCCCCCTACCAGGGACGTGGCATGCAGCCCAGGCATGTGCCCTGACTGTGGAATCAAACCAGCAGGCTGACGCTTAGTTTTTGGGGCTTTTTTTTTACATGCGAAAGTTTATTAGGAAGTGACAGGTAGTGAGCTGGGAAAGAAGTGAGCTGTCTGGGCTGCCTGGGTTGAGGAAACAGTTACTGAGGCAAAAGAAGGACCCTTGAAGCCTAGGGGAAAGGCTGACCGAGCCTGGGGGATGGAGAGAGGAGGAGAAGTGGGTGTGCTCCAGAGAGAGAGCAAACCACCCAGAATGTTTTATTTTAATCCTCACCCAAGCACATTTTTGTATTCTCGAGAGAAACCAGCTACCTCCCATACGCACCTGGACTGGGGATTGAACCTGTAAGCTTTTGTTGATGGGGCAATGTGGCAACCAACAGAGCCACACTGGCCAGGGCCAAAATGCTTTCTTTTTAATATGGGCCATAGTAGGTTATTGTACAGAGGTGGTCCCCCCAAAGTAACCAATTGCTGGGTGTGGGTACTTGCGTTATAAGATTAATGTAGTGAATGTTGTTTTACGTAATGTATAGTGACACAAGTATATATAGATGGGAGTCCCAGAATTAGGTCAAGCTTGCACTGATTTTGCATCACTAGCCATTCCCCCATATCCTCACGTGTACTGCAAATTGATAATACTGATTTTTAAAAATTTTGTTTTTTATTTTTTAGACGGGGGAAAGGAGGGGAAGAGAAACATCAGTGTGTGGTTGCCTCTTGCTCGCCCCCTAATGGGGACCTGGCCCGCAACTCAGGCATGTGCCCTGACTGAGGAAATTGAACTGGCAACACCCTTTCGTTTGCAGGCCAATGCTCAATCCACTGAGCTGCACTACCCAGGGCTGATGATACTGATTTTTAGTCAATTCAATGGCATCTTGTTTCAATTTGCATGTCTAAGATGTTTTTATTGAGCATTCTTTTAATGCTTAAGGACTTTGCATTCATCACCTGTAAATTAATTACCAGGGCTTTTTTGTTTTTGTTTTTTAAATCCTCACCGAGGATATTTCCATTGATTTTAGAGAGAGGAGGAAAGAGAACACAGAATGATATCCTCTGATACACGCCCACACCCAGGATTGAACCTACAACCTAGGTATGTGCCCTGACTGGGAATCTAACCCACAACCATTTGGTGTACTGGCCAGTGCTGTCAGTTTTATTTTATTTTTTTTTATTGGTAGGGTTGCTGTTGGTAGTTTATAATGAAAAATGGGTGCTTGGTTTCTGGCTCAGCTAAAACCCCTGGAAGTTCCTAAGTGCAGAGAGCGGTGAAGATCTTTTGTTATGTTAATGAAGTGACTTGGAAAGCACCTAAAGATGGGGGCTTGTTGCCCGTTGGAGCCAACCCTGTTGAGGATTGGAACTTTCACCCCTGCCCCCGTGATTTCGGGGGTGGGGGGGCTTGAAGTTGAATTAGTGGCCAGTGCTTTAGTCAACCATGATTATGTAATGAAGCCTCCATGAAAACTCCAAAAGGACAGCTCATTCACCTTTTTCAGAGAGCTTCCACAACGGGACCCAGAAGCTTCCGGGTACCCCAGAGTAGCCCCAGAGGCAGAGCACTGGGGTAAGCTCCTTTCGGTTCATTGGTTCATCGCCCCATCTATCTTCATTTGACTGTTGTGTCCTTTAATGTCCTTTGTAATAAATGAGTTATCTAATGAGTAAAACGGGTGTTCCTCAGTTTTGTCAGTCATTGTAACAAATTGAACCCAATGAGGAGGTGGTGGGGACCTCTGATTTGTGGCCGGTCAAAAGTACAGGGAGCGATCTGGACTTGAAACTGTCATCTGGGTCAGTCACAAGTACAAATAACACAGTAACACAATTCCCCTGGGCTCACTACTGGCATCTGAAGTTGAGGGCAGTCATGTGGACCTGAGCCCTTTACCTGTGGAATCTGATTATCGATCTGGAAAGATAGTGCCAGATCTGAGTTTAATTCTTGGACACCCTGCTGGCATCCAGGAATTGAATGTTGGTGTGGGGGGCCTACACACCCACACATGTTGGAACTGGGTTTGGAAACCCCCTTTCAGTAAGGAGTTCCTTTTCTAGTAAGAATATTAACGCTTAAGTTTTTTTGTCTTACAAATATTTTCTCCCACGCTTTGTAGTTTAACATACTTTATTATTTAAATTTTCATTGAGTCATCTTTATAGTCAGGTCTTTAATCAGAGATTTTTTGTGGATATTGTGACTCAGAGTATTATGTCATTGCTTTATTTTTTATCATTATTATTTTAGATTTTATTTATTTATTACCAGAGGGTGTGAAGGGAGGAAGAGAGGGAGAGAAACATCAATGTGTGGTTACCTTTTGTGCGCCCGCCACTGGAGACCTGGCCTGTAACCCAAGCATGTGGCCTGACTGGGAATTGAACCAGCAACCCTTTGGTTCGCAGGCCAGTGCTTAATCCACTGAGCCACGCCAGCCAGGGCTGTCATTGCTTTTAGAGAGAGAGGAAGGGAGAGAGAAACATGGATGTGAGAGAGAAGCATTGATTGGTTGCCTCCTGTATGCCCAGATGAGGTATCAAACCCACAATCTACGTATGTGTCCTAACCAGGAGCCAAATACGCAACCTTTTGATTACTGGACAGATAATGGAAAAATTGTCGTGCATGCTGCCTGTAACCACCAGAACCAATAAGCAGAGATAGGGATTGAAACTTTATGGACACTTTATTCAGATGACCAGCGATTTGAGAAGATGGCAGTTTATGTACTTAAAAGACCATCTTATATTTCATTTCAAACTGACCCTTCTTATAAGAAGAAGAAAAGTGTAGGTAAGGAGGTTGGAATTCAGGGAGAAGTTTAATCAGACAAAAGCTGCAGTCCGGCAATTTTCCTAACATTCTTTCATCTGTTGACCAGTAATTATCTGTGTCCTGGGTGGTAGGCATCTCTCCCTGGAGTACAATAGCTCAGATACTATCTTGATTGCTTGCAGTCCTCCTGGGGCATAAAAGTGGAACTACTTGTGGTCTCCTGGAGTCAGGGTGGGACATACCTTCAGTTCCTGAAACAATAGTTTTTTACATGTATTAACTACTAGGCTTATTAACTATTACTTAAAACTAAAATTTTCTAACTCTTGAGTTCTCCCATTAGGACTATGTTCCAGCCAACTGAGTCGCATTGACCAGGGCATGATGAAGATTCCTGGTTTTTGTTTTCCCATATGCACATTAGTATCAAAGTGAAGAAGTCACATGTGTACGTAGCAAAGTTTTCTAATCCTATGGATAAAAGAAAATAATCATACACCACTACAAAAAACAGTTGACCAGCAGATAAAATAAATTTTTTATTAAGGACCTAGAACACCTGGACAAAAATATTGGTTTGGCAAGATCCCCAAGTTTAATACCACTGAGACAGAAGGGGACACTGACAGGAGTTTATTATCAATAAGCTACCTTTAAAACCTCTGAAGTTTTAATATTGTGATCCCTCAACACTTCCCCCCTCCCTGTGTGCTTTCCTTTTATAACTGAAAATAAATGAATGTACCTTGTTTATAAACCAGAGATTGGTTCTTGGTAATTCTGACAGGACCAGGTACTGCATAGAGTGTTTGTGTAGTCAGTACCATGTAGACAGTAGTGAAGAGGTATAAAAATCAGTAAGGGGGAGGTAGTCTTATAGGGGAACTGTTACGACATGTCAATGTGTTGTCTCCTTATCCTTTCAAGTTCTCGAACCTTAAGTAGGCAATGAAGATAAAAGTTGGAAAGGAAATGCGAAGAAATCATGAGCTTGAGCTTGATCATGATTATATTTTCCTTTTCTGTTTCTGTCACACAAAGAACAAACAGCTCAGGTTTGTTTTGTTTGCCTTAAACATCCCACCAGGCTTATAACTGGGGTCATATGTGTTGGCTACCTTCCCTTAGAAGGCTGTTGAATAGTGCTTAATTTTATTTTACCACCTCTGTGTGTGTGTGTGTGTGCGCGCGTAGGTGTGTTGTTTTAAGGGATAAAGCTAAATGGCTGTCTTACATGGTATTTGATTTTTACAATATACATAATTTTTGTTTTATTAAACTAATATGAAAATTGGGTATAAAGCAAAAGATAAGAATCTCTAATCAGAAATGGAGTGTGAAGTATCAATAGTATCTGTATTTTTATGCACATGACACTTAGTCCCTTTTATCTTTGATTTTAAAAATGAATGCGTACCTTTCACTGAATATGGGGAGCACGTTTAACAACTTAACCACCATTTTAATCAACTACAATCCAGTAGTTGATTTGGTAAAATCAAGGAAGTTATAGTAGGTGCCAGTCTATCTTGTTAATAATACTCATAGCTTGACCTTTCTTCTGAATATGGTCTCGCCTATGAATGTGCTCTGCTTTTTAGGTGCATGACAATCATTAACTTCTCGCTTAATAAAAAATAATTAAGGGCGATTGAGGGTTGTCAGGGTTTTTGGTGGGTTTTTGTGTGTGTGTTCTAAGAATTTATGTTACATTGGAAGATTTCTGCAGGCCATCATGTAGATGACCTGGAGAAGTACAAAAATATGAATTGTATTCATTTGGAATCTTTATTTTTCCATTACAGCTCATGTTTTTGCTATAAAAGCAAACAATGAAAATCTCCATGAGCACATGTGAGAATTACTTAGTTCCTAGAAGAAATACTTAACAGTTGTTGACTACTGTGCTAAGTGTATTTTTCACACTTTATCTTACTTAATCCTCAGAATAGCCCTGTGGGGTGATAGGTATGATTGACCCCATTTTACATGGGAGGAAACTTAAGAAGGTTAAAGGAGATCAAGGCTATTTACTTGGAACACGAGGGCATTAGCTATGGGAATAAAGAGAAGAGCTGGTTGGAAGATAGGGTTTTGCCCAATATATGATTATAGAATCAAGTGGTTTCAGATATAAAATGAGGTGATGTGGAGGTTGGGAAGAAATGAAACCAGAATGACTCCACGATTTCATTTCATCATGGATGGGTGAAAATGCCAGTTAGTGAGAAAGGGAAGAGAAGCTTGAGGAGGAAGATAATAAAGTGGCTTTGGGGACACTTAGATTGAGGTATTCCTTTGATTCCTGTTTATTACAGTTGACGCCGGAACAACATGGTCTGATCTGCACAGATCCACATATACACAGAATTTTTTTTCAATAAATACTTGTACTGTTTTAGTCTGCAGTTAGGGGTCTGCCGAAGTTGATTGTACATGTTGATCTACATTATTTTATATGGAGGACTTGAACATCCACAGATTTTGGTATCCTTGGGGTGGGATGGGGGGGGTCCTTGAATCAATCCCTCATGAATACCTAGAAACCAGTCCTGAGGGAGTCAAAAGTTGTATGTGGATTTTCAGCTGTACATGGTTAGGAGAGTGTCGATGCCCCAAACCCTCTGTTCAAGGGTCAACTGTACTTAGTATTCCTACAAGGCACATTATGTAATTTGGCTGAATGTAGGAGATAGCCAACACAAACTCACTTTGCTAAGGGAATTACTGGCCAAGAGACAAAACAACAGTGGTGCAGGGCACTGGCTCTGGAGTTTGACTCCATGGATTTGAATCCCAGCTCAGCTATTATTTTTATGGGTTTTTTTCCTCTTTTTATTTTTTTGTTTTCCAGCTCAGCTATTGTAGTTACTTAACCTCCCTTGCCTCAATATTTTATCCATAAACCTGGGAGGATGATAATGATGGTATTTGTCTCATGGGATTTTCAGGGTTAAATAAGAAACATGAGAAAACACCTACGAGTGAATATCTGATACTTAATAAGGACCAGATAAATATTATAACCAATCTCCACTGTAAACCTCAGGATAACAGGAACTCTGGACTGGCACACCGCTAAGACTGCCATCTCTGATTGTTGGCTCCGTCCTCTGAAACTGATCACATAGACAGAAGTGCTGGCGAGCCCTGGCCGGGTAGCGCAGTTGTTTACAGCGTTGTCCCCATATGCCAAGGTTGCAGATTCCATCTCTGGTCACGGCACGGACAAGAAGCAACCAATGAATGCATAAGTAAGCGGAACAAGTCAATGCTTCTTTCTCTGCTCTCTCCCCCCGTTCCCCTCTCTAAAATAAAAAATAATAATAAAACAAAAGCTAGCAGCATCCAAATCCCAAGTCTGCCTCCAAAGAGACATCTGTCTGCTCTCCAATTCACAAATCCTTTCAGAGACCTCTGATCATCCTGGTTTGGGTCAGATGTCCCTCGAACTATCAACCATAAACAGATGTGTGAAAAAATTTGATTGGATCAATCACAGGAAGAGTGCTTTCCAGAAAACGGTGGGTATATTTTATAAACCAAATGTATAGTGCAAAGAATGTCAGAATCCAGAGTGCTAACCATTACACCATGGAATCTCTGTAGTGCAAAGAATTTCAGCTAGTTTGAAAATGCCTCCTTAACCTTTTTCCTTGCTTTATAGAAAATAATGTGAATATTTTCAGTGTTGGAACATCCTAGAACTTCCTACCAACTCTACTTCTTTTCCAGTGAATATTCAAATCTGCCCTTTTTCTTAAATTTAAGTATTAGGGAGGAAAAATTGACTTGGAAGAGCATAACAAGAACATTGATATTTAAAGCTACTCTTGTAGTTCGGTGAATGCATCATTTTCTTTTTTCCTTTTTTTTTTTCTCCCTCTGTGCCATTGAGTGGCAGCTACCACTGGCACAGTCCCAGCATAAGGATGCAATCAAGGGTTTTCTTTCACCACCAGCTACCAAGTCCTGGCCCCACTGCCTGGCATAATTTTCGCTTTTAAAAAGAAAACCATGGGCTCAACCTTTCATCCTTATTCAGAAGTTGTGCATTTTAGTTTCTTAAAGAAAAACTAGAGACACAGAAACTAATATTAAGCGACATTTCGCAGCAACCTTTTTTAAAAAATCACATTTCAATGTCTACTATAAGGATCAAGCTCAGTGGTATCCATCAACTTTTACCTGTTGCCTGGTGCATTTATTGAATATTGATAACACCCTAATTTAATATTCTGAATTGTTTATTCTAGTACGTTAAGCTAATATTTTTATTTTTTACTTTGGGGGGTACTTTCCCTTTTTTAAAAATATATATTTTATTTATTTATTTTTTAGGGAGGGGAAGGGAAGGAGAAAGAGGGAGAGAAGCATCAGTGTGTGGTTGCCTCTTTCACACCCCCAGCTGAGGACCTGGCCTGCAACCCAGGCATGTACCCTGACTGGGAATCGAGCCTGCAACCCTTTGGTTCACAGGCCAGCACTCAATCCACTGAGCCACACCAGCCAGGGCTTTTTATTTACTTTTTAAAACTTTTTATTAATTGATTTGAGAGAAAGATTGATTTGTTGTTCTACCCATTGATGCATTCACAGGTTGATCCCTGCATGTGCCCTGACCAGGCATTGAACCTGCAACCGTGGGGCATGAAGATGATGTTCCAACCAACTGAGCTACTCTGCCAGGGCTATTTTTTAATAAGTCATTGTTTTTTATTGTGGTAAAAATATATAACAAAATGTCATTCTTAATAAAATTTTAAGTGTACAGTATAGCACTGTTAACTATTAAGCTAAGATTTTATTTAGAGCTCTAAAGCTACTCTTAGTTTCTCAAAGCTCCTCCTGCTCCATTTTAATGAGCAGGAGGAAAGAGTCAAGGGGGAAGAGAAACAAGGGGCAGGTATCCAGGGGAAAGTCTAGGTGAGAAGGGGCAATGGGAAATTGGAGAAGATAGATAGATCTTAACATTCAGAATCCAAGCCACCACTTCACAAGGCCTTTTTGGTGTTTCAGTAACTGGATACCTTTGGGTAGATCCCAAGATGGACTCACTTTAAAGTAAATTCATCTTTCTAGCAAATAGTGTCACAATGAGGTTCCTGTTATACCTTCTTACTCCTGGAGTCTCTTTGTTTAGCTTTCATGGATATTTGATTCCTCTGCACCAGGAAAACTTTCTGAGTAATGGAAACTTATCTCTGATGTGCTGAAAAAGATAAAGTTTTTGAACATTTTGCAGAGGGAATGCTGTCGTTTTTCTTGCAGTTTGTTATCCAGCTCACAGAAAGCTGTGCTCAGCACCCTTCCAGCACCGGAGAGTTAGATCTAATAATAGAGGATTCTTAAACCCCACTTCTCGGTTGTATTATCCGAAATGAATAGCATAGTGACCTCTCTACAGGTGGTGGTTATGCAAATGAGGGCAGAAGGGGACTCCAGCCTTTGCTTTCTCCCTCTTCTAGAATGCAAGCCTGGGAGCCAGTATTTGACATTATCACTGCTGACTGTCACCCCCACGAAGAGGACCTGGTATCAATTTGAAGAGGGGAGGGAGAGCTTTGGATTTAAGTTTAGGCTTCAGGCATAGTATTTCTACCATTCAAAACTCAAAAAAGCCCTGACTGGTGTAGCTCAGTGGCTTGGGCTTTGTCCTGCAAACCCGAAAGTCCCTGTTCGATTTTTGGCCAGGGCACATGCCTGGGTTGCAGACCAGGGCCCCAGTTGGGGGTGTTTCGAGAGGCAACTGATCGACGTTTCCCTCCCTCCCTTCCCCTATCTAAAAATAAATAAATAAAATCTTTTTAAAAATCTTAAAAAGGGTCTGCCAAAAGAAGAATAAACCCCTAAAATAAAGCAAGCTCAGTATACAGATCCTATAAAGGCTGGAAAGGGCAAAATATATTTTTAAATTTGAAGTGCTGTAGTTTGAGTGAGTAAAGTGCCTGAACTAATAGAATAGACCTGGGAATTTTTACTCCCCTCCCCCCAAATCTTTAAACCTTCAAATTTGCCCCACACAATTTACAATAGCCTCCCTTGTGCTTATTGTTTTTCTAAACTGTTGGTAATTTCTCCTATTACTGCTCATTTGTCTAACTAAAAACACAAAGATTTGTCTTCGGTAGCAAATATGCATTGCCTTTATGATATACCAAGAAAAGTGGACTGGATTGGTCCTTTTTTTGCTATTTTAGCCTGAAAAATTGGAGGAAAGGAGAGGTGAGAATTCAGAGACTGTGTACACATGTTCATTTTCAGGGATGAATTACATCCATGATGGAATTACTGTCATTCACTCCAAAAAACAGACTCAAATTAAAAATGGTACAATCATTATGAAATAAGTAGCCAACCAAAAGAAAGAATGTGCCACATTTAAGAGCCATGCCTCTGGTTGTCCAAACCTGTAAATATATCTGAAGCCATTGAATTGTACACTTATTTTTTTCTTTAAAGATTTTATTTATTTTATTTTTAGACAGAGTAGAAGGGAGGGAGAAAGAGAAGAAGAGAAACATCAGTGTGTGGTTGCCTCTCACGCGCCCCCTACTGGGGACCTGGCCCGCAACCCAGGCATGTGCTCTGGCTGGAGAATCGAACCAGCGGCCCTTAGGTTCACAAGCTGACCCTCAGTCCACTGAGCTACACCAGCCAGGGCTGAATTGTACACAGCCCTGTGTGAATTAAATGGGTGAATTGTGTGATATGTAAAGTACATCTCAATAAAACTGTTTAAAAAATAAAGAAAGAGCACACTCCCTGGAGCACACTACCTGCGCCTTTTCCTCCCCCCTCTTCTTCCCTCTCAGGTGTGTGTCTCCTAACCTTGAAGGGACCCATCACAAGCCAGGGAGCAATGAGCAGCAGCACTTCATCTCGCGATAACCCCTGAACCTGTCTCCAAGGTCACCTTTTCTCTGACTCTCCAGTGAGCTAAGGCAGCCCTTCTTTGGCTCATTTATTTTTTATTTTTTAGGATTTGAGAGAGAGGATTGTTTTTGTTGCACCTATTTATGCATTCATTGGTTGATTCTTGTGTTTGCCCTGACCAGGGATTGAACTGGCAACCTTGGCATATCTGGATGACACTCTAACTGAGCTACCTGGCCAAGGCCTCTCAATTCTTTTCTATAACATTTCTTGAGTGCCAAAGCAACCCTGTGCTCTCTCCTGTTGCTTCTACTACCCTAAGCCCTTCCTTGTTTCACTGTTCCCAGGTTTAATAAATGTACTCTCAAAATTAAAAAAAAAAAAAAAAAAGAGGGAGGGGAGGGAAACCTGGGGCATAAAGAGGCTTTTAGCTGAAAAATAATACTTTTTTTAAAAAGTCATTCCTTTTATTTTTTCCTTCATGAACTTCAGTTTGATCAAGCTATCTTTTTCTGTCACATCCTTGAAACTTTCTCTTTTTTTATAAAAGATTTTATTTATTTTTAGACAGAGGGGAAGGGAGGGAGAAAGAGAAGGAGAGAAACATCAATGTGGGTTGCCTCTCATGCACCCCCTTCTAGGGACCTGGCTCACAACCCAGGCATGTGCCCTGACTGGGAGTTGAACCAGCGACCCTTTGGTTTACAGGCCGGCACTCAGTCCACTGAGCCATACCAGCCAAGGCAAAACTTTTTCTTCTTGCCTCCATGTCTCCCTTCCTCACACTTGTGTGGAGTCACATCTATAAAATAGTTGTGACCTTATCCCTTTCACAGAGTTAACAGGATGATTACGAAAGTGTTTGGCACACAGTGACCTGAACTGGGTAAACACCTGAATCTTGGCACGTGCTCCACTGCACAGAGCTGAGCTGGGAATGCCAGACATTCTGACGGGCAGACTTTCCAGTCAGCTATAGGGAAACTGTAGTTTGTGCTGTCTGGCGATTTATACCACAGAGGACCCTGAAGGCTGTATGAGTGAGGGCAAGAGGACTTAATCCTGTTTCACACTCTCTTAGCTACTGACTGGGATTCATTGCCACGACTACCAGGTTAAGTCTTTAGGGGCCCCCTTCATTTTTTTAAATATATTTTTAAAAGATTTTATTTCATTTTTAGACAGAGGAGAAGGGAGGGAGAAAGGGAGAGAAACATCAGTGTGTGGTTGCCTCTCACGTGCCCCCTACTGGGGACCTGGCCTGCAACCCAGGCATGTGCCCTGGCTGGGGAATCGAACCGGCAACCCTTTGGTTCGCAGGTCAATGCTCAATCCACTGAGCTACACCAGCCAGGACAAGGGGTCCCCGTTAGATTGTTCTGAACTTTTGGGAGTTGTAGTGATTACCTGAAGACTGGAAACCCAAATGCCAGTCAAGAAAAAAATGAGGATAAAAATGTGCTTTCCGAACAATTCCTGAACTTTGGTAGATTTTCCAGGTTTTTAACAGTAAAAACAACAAAACCACTTTTTACTATTTGCTTACTGACTGATTTTCCCTTTTTTCTCCTTGCCTCCAGGAAACAATTTCAAAATCAAAGCGCAGGCCCTGGCCAAGTAGCTCAGTTAGTTATAGCATTGTCCTGATATGCCAGGGTTTTGGGTTTGGACTCCTTCACAGCACATATAAGAATCAACCAATGAATGCATAAATAAGCAGAATAATAAATCAATGTTTAACTCTATCTCTTCCTTTCTCTCTCTCAAGTAAATTTTTAAAAATTCATAATCAAAGTGTAAAGAAAACCCCTAAAATAAATTAAGACAAGTTGATGAGTTTTTAGAATAATTTTTCCTAATACATCAAGCTAACTATTATTATCAACTTGTTTCTATGTGGCAACAAACCAGTGGTTTAATTCTCAAACACAAGAAAGTATCTCTAGAATAGACTCTAGTTAGAAGATTATACATTTTAAGAGTCCTTAGACTTTGGCGGGAATTATCTATTTTTTTAAAGATCTTATTTATTTATTTTTAGAGAGAGGAGAAGGGAGAGAAAAGTGAATGTGTGGTCACTTCTTGTATGCCCAGTACTGAGGACCTGACCCTCAACCCAGGCATGTGCCCTGACTCGGAATTGAACCGGCACCCCTTTGGTTCACAGAACAGCACTCAATCCACTGAGCCACACCAGCCAGGGGTGATAGGAATTTTCTTAAGAGGCGTTACAGTTCATGTTTATTGAAAGGACTTCTGTACTAAAGTGGCCAACTAGATTTTAGAATTAAAAAACATTGTGGCCTGGCTGGTGTAGCTCAGTGAATTGAGCACCAGCCTGCGAACCAAAGGGTCTTTGGTTCGATTCCCTAGTCGAGGCACAAGCCTGGGTTGTGGGCCAAGTCCCCAGTAGGGGGCACTTGAGAGGCAACCACACATTGATATTTCTTTCCCTCTCTCCCTCTCTTCCCCTCTCTCTAAAAATAAATAAATAAAATATTTTAAAAAATTGTCACAGTGGTGGGAAAACTCAAGAGTTGGAAAATTTTAGTTTTAAGTAATAGTTAATAAGCCTAGTAGTTAATGCATGTAAAAAGCTATTGTTTCAGAAGGTATATCCCACCCTGACTCCAAGAGACCACAAGCAGTTCCACCTTTGTGCTCCAGGAGGACTGCAAGCAATCAAGATGGCATCTAAACCATTGTACTACAGGGAGAGACATCCACCACCCAAGACACAGATAAAGAATCACTGGTTAACAGAGGAAAGGATGCAATAGCTTTTTATTTGATTAACTATTTTTCGGAACTCTAACCCCCTTACCCACACTTTTCTTCTCCTTATAAAAAGGGTCACTTTAAAATGAAATGTAAGATGGTCTTTTAGGGCACATAACCCTCGGTCTTCTCTGATTGCCAAACATCTGAATAAAGCGCCCATAAAGATTCTATCACTGTCTCTGCGTATTGGTTCTAGTGGTGACAGGCAGCATGAACAGTAACTTTTCTGTTTTCAGCAGTGCTCTGATTTGCAGCATAGAAGATGCCAAAATAAATATAGCCACTCTTTCGGTCAAGATGGCTGTGTTGGCAGACTTGGCTCACCTCTTCACACAACCACATCAAAATTACAACTAAAATATAGAACAACCATCACTCAGAACCATCAGAAATCGAGTAGAATGGAAGTCTAACAACTACGGAATTAAACCACATCCACCCTGACTGGTAGGAGGGGTGCAGACGAGGAACGGGCTGGTCCCACACCCACATGTGGTGAATAAAAATTTGGGAGGGTATGTTTCAGGAGGGAGGAGTCCCAACCCCACACCTGGCCTCCCAGCCCAGGGTTCCAGTGCCAGGAAGATAAGTCCCTATAACTTCGGACTGCAAAAACCAGCAGGGATTGAGCCAGTGGAAGAATTTTCTGGAGCCCTAAGCAGTTCCTCTTAAAGAACCCAAACATGGACTCACCTACTCAGACTCATTCCCTCCAAGCTCCAGCACTGGAGTAGCCGCTTGAAAGGCACTCAGTAACCATACTGAGAGAAACTGAAGTGTCTGACACCAAGGAGAGCAGAGACCATTGTTCCTTTTCTAAATCCTCCCCAACAGAGCCACAGAGTTGGCATATCTAAGACTCCATCAACCTGGCTAACACTCTTTGAGCTGCCTTGGAGATCCCCAGAGACTCCATCCCACACAAGCTGCTTTTCCATATGAATGGCTGGCCTTGGCTCATGCTGCACAACTTCCTAAATCCTCTCAGACAGGCAACAGCTGGTCTCAGTGAGCCCCAGGCCCAGCGCTAATAGCCAGCAGCCTGCCTAGACTCACAGCTTGGCTACCACTGGGAATCTCCAAGCCCAGCACAAGGAGCAGCCATCTCAGACTGCTCAATAGCTCATGCAGGGTGGCCTAAGCAAAATACAGGAGGCTAATCTTGGTTGGCACTACCTGGGAAACCCCAAGAATAGCACAACCAGTGGTTAGCTATGGACCACATCAGAGCACCATCGCCCTGCTGTTAAGGCACAGCTGCTCTTCCACAGAGGGTGGAGATTAGTGGTAAGTGGTCACAGCTAGTCCTTGCAGCTGACTGGCCTGGGTAAATCCCTCCCATTGATCTGCCAACAGCAACCAAGGCTCAACTACAGGAGGAGGGTGTTCTCAGCCCACACAAAGGGTGCACCTCAGTACCCAGATAGGGGAGGTTGTGCCACTGGACCCGTTAGGACACCTACTGCACTAGGCCGTACTACCGAGACTCAGAGTTAAAGCAGCTCTATCTAACACAGTGAAACAAGCACAGGGAGGCTGACAAAATGAGGAGACAAAGAAACATGGTCCAGAAGAAAGAACAGATCAAAACTCCAGAAAAAGAGCTAAACAAAATGGATATAAGCAATCTATCAGAGACAGAGTTCAAAACACTGGTTAAGCCCTGACTGGTGTGGCTCAGTAGATTGAATGCTGGCCTGCAAACCAAAGGGTCACTGGTTCGATTCCCAGTCAGGTCACCTTCCTGGGTTGTGGGCCAGGTCTCTAGTAGGAGTCGTGCAAGAGGCAACCACACATTGATGTTTCTCTCCTTCTCTTTCTCCCTTCCCTTCTGTCTAAAAGTAAATAAATAAATTCTTAAAAAATAAAAACAAAAAACAAACAAAACAAAAAAACAAAACACTGGTTATAAGGATACTCAAGGAACTTAATGAGGGCCTCAATAGCATAAAAAAGATCCAGTCAGAAATGAATTGGATCTAATTGGAATAAAGAACAATTTATAGGGAAACAACAGTGGAACAGATGGAGCTGAGAATCAAATCAATGATCTGTAACATAAGGAAGTAAAAAACAACCAATCAGAACAACAAGAAAAAAGAATCCAAAAAAACGAGGACAGTGTAAACAGCCTGTGGGACAACTTTAACAATCCAATATTTGCTTCATAGGGGTGCCAGAAGGAAAAGAGAAAGAGCAAGAAATTGGAAATCTATTTGAAAAAATAATGACAGAAAACTTCCCTAATCTGGTGAAGGAAATAGATGTGCAAGTCCAGGAAGCACAGAGAGTCCCGAACAAGATGGATGCCAAGAGGCCTACTCTAAGACACATCATAATTAAAATGCTAATCTTTAAAGATAAAGAGAGAATCTTAAAAGCAACAAAAGAAAAGCAGTTAGTTACCTGCAGGAGTGTTCCCTTAAGACCGTCAGATGATTTCTCAAAAGAAACTTTGCATGCTAGAAAGGATTGGCAAGAAATATTCAAAGTCATGAAAAACAGGGACCTACAGCCAAGATTGCTCTACCCAGCAAAGCTATCATTTAGAATTGAAGGGTAGATAAAAAACTTCCAAGACAAGGAAAACTAAAGGAGTTCGTCATCACCAAACCATTATTATGTGAAATGTTAAAGGGACTTATTTAAGGAGAAGAAGATCAAAACTATTAACAATAAAATGGCAAAAACACATATCAACAATTGAATCTAAAAAAAGCAAACTAAGCAGACAAGAAGAACAAAGACAGAATCATGGATTTGGAGAGTATTTTGATTGTTGCCAGATTGGAGAGGGGTATGGGGGAATGGATGAAGAGGTGAGGGGATTAAGAAGTACAAATAGGTAGTTACAGAATAGCCATGGGATGTAAAGTACAGTATGGGAAATGGAGTAGCCAAAGAACTTATATGCATGACCCATGGACATGAACAATGGTGGGAGGATTGTCTGAGGGAGTGGGGGTGCTGGGTATAGGGGGGCAAAGGGGAAAAATCAGGACAACTGTAATAGCATAATCAATAAAATATAATTAAAATAAAATAAAATAAATACCACCATACAGAAGTCAAACAGAATGGCTATACATACCAATCAATGATTAGACAATTCCAGTAAGGGGGTAGAAAGTGGAGTGGGTTAACTATAAAATTATATTTCAGTCTTTGCATGACTTATTTTTCCACCTTAAGGAATTCTCCTAGATTAACAGTGTGTATGTAGATTTATTGCACATTTTAAATTTTCTTACCAATAGTGATTATATTCCCTAAG
The DNA here is from genome assembly GCA_004026545.1 of Mormoops blainvillei. Classification (NCBI taxonomy): domain Eukaryota; kingdom Metazoa; phylum Chordata; class Mammalia; order Chiroptera; family Mormoopidae; genus Mormoops; species Mormoops blainvillei. The sequence goes on from PVJD01008395.1 coordinate 64,462, forward strand.
AATTAATATAAATGTGGGTACGTGAGATCCTTTTAAAAATCTATAGTTCAATTGGTGTATAAGAAATTAGATGATATATGACTCAACACCAGGAAGACAAACCATCCAATTAAAAAATGGGCAAAGGACCTGAATGGACACTTCTCCAAGGAGGACATACACAGGGCCCATAGACATAGGAAAAGATGCTCAAGATCACTAGCCATCAGAGAAATGCAAATTAAAACCACAACAAAATATCACACCTGTCAGAATGGCTATCATTAATAAATCAGCAAACAAGAAGTGCGGGTGAGGATATGGAGAAAAGGGAATCCTAGTGCACTTTTGGTGGGAATGCAGACTGGTGCAGCCACTGTGGAAAACTGTAGATTTTCCTGAAACAATTAAAATTGGAACTGCCTTTTGACCCAGTGATTCCACTGCTGGGAATATACCCTAAGAGGCCCGAACCACCAATTCAAAAGAACTCATGCACCCCTACGTTCACAGCAGCACTATTAACAACAATGAAGTACTCCCTACGTGCTCATCAGTAGATGAGTGGATCAAGACACTGTGGTACATTTACGCAATAGAATACTATGCAGCAGAAAGAAAGAAAGAACTCTTACCTTTTGCGACAGCATGAACAGAACGGGAGATTATGCTAAGTGAAGTAAGCCAGGTGGTGAAAGACAAATACCACATGATCTCAACTTATAAGCGGAATCTAGAACAAAATAAAGTAAGGAGTAAAAGAGAATCGGATATATGGAAGCATGTAACAGGCTGACAGTGGCCAGAGGGCAGGGGGGAGGCAGATAATGGTGGAAAGAATGGGAAGGGATTAGTCAAAGAACATGTATGAATGACCTGTAGACATGGACAACAGTGTGGGGACTGGCTGTGGGAGTGGGCTGGGAAGAGGAAGGCAAAGAGGGAAATTTTGGGACAAGTGTAATAGAATAACAGTAAGAAAAAGAAATTAGATCTGTTTTTATGTGAATAATTATTTTATTGATATAGACCCCAAATGTTGTAACTCCCATTACCACTTAGATCTTTTGATTCTACTAGCTTTATTCTATTTATTTATTTTTTAAAAAAGACTTTAATTATTTATTTTTAGAAAGGGGGAGAAAGATAAGGCGAGAAACATCCACATGTGGTTGCCTCTCCTGTGCCCTCTACTGGGGACCTGACCCACAGCCCAGGCGCATGCCCTGACTGGGAATCAAACTGATGACCCTTTGGTCTATAAAGTACCACCTGGTACATATTTCAGGCTTATGTAGGCCATATGATTTCTGTTTTAATTAGCAACTCTGACCCTGTAGCAGAAAAACAGCTGGAGATGAATGTGTGTAGCTATATCCCAATAAAACCATTGACATTGAATTTTGCATCCCATATACTTTTCACAAGTCATGAAATATTCTTTTGTTGATATTTTTCAACCAATTAAAAAAATGTAGAAACCATTCTTTGCTTTGGGGTCACAGAAAAACTGGTATATTTGATCTGAAAAGCTATAGTTTGCTGATCCCTGGCTTATGGGATTCACTGGTCTAGATTAGTGTTCTCTGAAAGGATGGTTAAGAATCTTCACCTCACATTATCAGCAACTGAGCATCTTTCCATGACAGTACACCATTGCCTTCCAAGCACAACATTATGAAAATCTGGAGATTTCTATTTTAGCACCTCCTCCTCACTTCCAGAGATGTCACTTCCCCTTTGCTGCCCAGGGCCTCATCTGTGGCACCATACTGGGGACTACCTCGCTTGTGCTTTAATCCAGGAGTTCTTAACTTGATGCCAGAGGCCCCATGAATTTAATGCAAAACTTTGTGGTAGGGATGTGTGTATGTCCTTGTGTGTTTCTGAGGAAATGGTCCATAATTGCAACCTGCTCTCAAGTAATTCTATGACCAAAAGTTGGTTTAAAACTACTGTTTCAGTCCATTTCTGTAGCGTTCTTCAAACCCACATGCCCTGTTTCCTACGTTCCAGAGCCATGTCTCAGTGGGATTGCAGGCCTGTTAAAGGAGATGCAGCCCCTCTCCACTGAGCGAGATAAAAGGGGCTCGTGCAGGTGGCTGTGAACAAAGCTGCAGCGTGGACACTGTTCGGGTGGCCCGTGACGTGGGCTGTGAAAGAATTCACAAAGAGAAGAAAGTGTAGAGAGTAAAGCTTTTATTCGCTCTCTGAGAAAGGAGAGGGGCCTGGCGTGGAGAGATACAACAGCACTGAGGGATGATGAGGAGTGGGGCCTTTGAGGTTTTACTGAGTTATAATTGGATTATAAAAGGATGGGGTGTGCGGTTGCGAAGCCCCTGGGCAGTTGGGGGCATCGTAACATGAGGCTGCAGTTTGTTCCAATGTCATCTTCTGCCTGTGGCTGCAGGGAGCAGTTAGTCATGTTCTGTTCTTGCTTTGCAGTAATTTCCAGTCCTGGGGACCAGCTAAGAAGAGTAAGATGGCTGTCATGTTTAACAAGGTCATAGGTCTGCTCCGCAAATGATACCACGATAGCAAATGGCGCTGGCTGTGTCCTTTCAGGCAGTGTAGCTACATCACCAAGTGACCACAGGGGGCCTCTGCAATTGTAGAATGAAGAAAGGCATGCTCCTTTCAAAAGAACGTATTTTTATTCATTTGTATTTATGAAGTGGAAGAAAAGGACAGGACCCCATGTTCTTATTCTGTGGAGGAGTTTAATTACTGTGGGCTAAAAGGGGTCAAAGTACTAAACCCAACACGCTCAGGGAGGCCTGCGCGGTGGCCTTACACACTCAGAGACTTAAAGCAACCACACAGGATGGTCTGAGACGAAAACTTTGTAACTCAAAGCAGTTCACGGTGAGTAGTCTGGTCCTTAGGCTAGAATTTTCCCTGACGAGTCAATCTTTACCTTAATGAGACTATCTATTGTCTTTTTGCATCTCTGATGACAGACCTGTGGAATGTCAAGGTCACTTCACTTTTTCTGAACCCCTGGGGCACAACCACCAGCACCACAGCTGAGACCACAAATCCCCATTGTTGTCATCATGTGAATTGCTGACAGTTAACTATCCTGTACCCACCCACGTAAAAAGAAGTGTGTCTATCATCTTACTTTTTATCCAATCCCACAGGTTTCCCAGCTTTGCTTTCTCCTGCCTCCGAATTTATCGCCAATGGATTTCATGTAACCCTCTCCTCTTTTGATTCCGATGTATAAAATAAGGTGTAAAACTGCCGTTTTCCAGAGCATTTTCTCAGTCTGCTGAGGTTTTGCTTCCCAGCGATCGATGCCAGTTTGGCTTATATAAACTCATACAAATTCTTACAGGTTTGGACATTTCTTACACTGACATTTACTATGTTAAAAATAAAATATATTCCTCAGCTCAACTGTTCCCAAATACTATTTTTCAAAAGTAAAATAGGTGAACTTAGAAAATTTTGCCCTCCTTTCCCATCCTTATAACACGTGTGCATTTTATCAGGGTCCTAAAATACAGGGTCTGGCACAAGTAAGGCTTGCTTAAATGTGAATGTCTTGCACGAGCTGGACAGCAATTTGAATATTTCACCGAAAATGTCATGTGGTGTGCTTGAGTGTGATGTTATGTTCAAAATTACATGCTTACGACTTTGTAATAAAAAACTTTTACGTACTAAAAGAGGGGCATTATTTTTGCTGGACCTTGTAGGTACTCAAACAGAAAGTTTCACTGTACAGTCTTAGATATGTCCTGCCATCTTGTGATCTCTCCTTTCTTTTACTTACGTGCTCCATTTCTTACTGTCAACCTAAGAAACATCCAAACCTGTAGACTTCTTATAAAAGCCTATCTGAGCCAAACTGATGACATTTGGCAGGAAGCAAGATCTCTTAGATGCTCCCAAGATTAACGATTTTGTTGCTTCCTTTATGCATTTGAAATTAAGGAGGAAAAATAAGGAAAATTACATGTACGTGGAGGTAGAAGAAAGCAAGGCAAGGACTAGATTATAACACAGTTAACAAGGTCGTATGTTTACTGGAGGGTGGTTGTGGCTTAATTAAAAGGTGGGTTAGATGCATAGAAACAATGGACGGGGCTTGCTTCAGGCAGAGATAACCCAAAAAGTTTTATGCCTTGGGCATGACCTGCCCAGTTAGGAATTTATGATCAGCTCACTCTGTGAGATTACTTTCCACAGAAGCCCTTTTTTCGTCCATATTACCTACTTCTCTCTTCAGTTATCCTCTACCTACTAATTTACATTTTCCCCTAAAAATAAATTTATAAGTTAGACTTCCTTCCATGAGCTAGTTTCCTGTATCTAGCCCATCATACTTCTCCTCATGGTATTGTAATTGCTACTTCATTTGCCTGTCTTCCTCTGAAAAGCTCCCAGGGGACGGGTATTGTGTCTTGTTCACTGTTTGAGCCTCTGTGCACAAAGATATGAATAAAACCGCAACCAGATGCTTGTTCAAGCACCACACACATCCACGTGCTCCCAGAGACTAAAGACCATTTCCACCTAAGTTTATGGGCTCATTCTTTGTAATGTATTTACCTGCCATTGGCCAAAAATTCAACTCACTTCACACAAACCAGACGCTTCCAGCCCTAGACAGATGTAGTTTATATATGTACGTATATTATTTCAAATAATATCTCTAATATCACGGTACATCTATATCAGTGTCACTGTATCATAGCAACAAAGGAAACACTAGTCTGATTATTTATTGACCCCATATCAATAATTCAAAGCCCATTGTTCCTACATGCAGTATTCCATTGTTCAGGAAAACTTGTCTTCTATAAACCTGGGATGGATACCCAAAAAGATAAAGAAATCCACTCTTCAAAACAGACTTGGAGGAAGGACAAATTGCCTGGTCACAATATTTTAAAATTGTGGGTTAACTAATAGAAGCTTTTTATTTAGGCATAGGCAAATTTAAGAGTAAATTTTATAGCTGCATTCTTATATTCATGCAGATGCCTCAATGGTACCTGTATTTCTTCTCTAAAACACACTGGAGTATATAAATTTGTACCCACAGTGAAACAAAAACTCTAAAAAAAAGGTCAAAATTATTAAAATAAAGTTGGAAATCTTCAGGGGAAGAAAAGCATTTAACGTACAATAACACGCACCAGTAATTTTTTTCCCCAGGGGAGAGAGCAAACACAGTCCCGGTACTGATACCGAATGTGGACCCGTTTAGTGGGGCCCAGATGCTGTTAGCGAAACAACGCCCCACCTTTCCCGGGGTCCCTGTTCTAGGTTCTTTGCCCACTGCCTTAAAAATTATGGCTCTCAATGCTAGAGTTTGGTGAAAAGGAAAGGAATTATTTATTCAAAAGTTACACAGGTTTTTGAATAATGGCTAAATGTTGCCGTTAAATCTCAAAATCCCTTTAAAACACCCACCAACACACACAGTCCTGCCTTTCGCCCCTTTTGCCCCATCAGGCCAGGCAGGGGTACGGTCCTTCAAGGGAAAAAGAACAGAAGTCCGGAGCTCAGCTAGGCAGGCCTCTCCCGGTTCCCAGCACCATCAGCTGTGTCGCCGGGATCTCCAGTTCTTAATCCAAAACCACGTGGCACCTTCTCAGGGACCACTAGCAAGAGTCCATTCTCCCCTTTCCTTCCGTTTCCTGCATGGTCTTCGCGTTGTTCTCCCGTGGCTTAGAGCGAACCTTCTGCCAACTCTTGTTCACAGACGCTGTAACTAGGGGAGCTTGTTCCAGGTTACCTCCTGGGTTTATGTAATGCAAACCTTCCTGGTTAGCCGTATTGATATGCAAAATAACGGCCTTTGCGTATGAGTTATGAAGGCATATTGCTGTTATTGACATGCAAAATGACTCTCAAAGGCCTTGCTCCACGTCTCCCTTCTCCCTGGTGGCCCACCTTGGTGTGGGGGAGGGAGAATATCCTATATTTTTCTTGGACACCCCACATTCTGACACCATTACAAATGCTCCTTTGCGGGGCAGGGTGGGGCGGCCCTAACTGGATCCTGTTACAGTGCCACAAATTATGCTGTCGAGTTTTCCACATTTGGGGAAATCACAGGGGTCAGCACAGCCGGAGTGCGATGGGTGAGCCTTACCCTGGGAAAACCACCTTGATCATGGTATCTGTTCTGCCAGGTAAGTATCACACACCAGTAATCTAAGAACTGGTGGAATTTTATGTAAGGTTAGTTACTTCAACAGGGAAATAGAGACCTATAATGAGTACCAACAGTGCCCTGTATACAATGCCTAGATATCAGCTAAGCACAACAGAAAATGTGGCAAAATTAAATACTACCAAGAGTGTGAGGAAATTTACACTCCCAGCCACATCTACCTCTACAAACCAGGGAGAGCTTGGCTGGGTAGGTTTCCAATTCCCAGAAGTGAGTAGACACTCATTGTTTAAAAATGAAACAGGGTTTCCCTGTTTCTAATGATCTCCAAGAGGCAAGCTGGTTGTAGAGGAAGGAAGCTTGCTTGGTTAGATGCTGTGGTAGCCAGCTTCCAAGAAGGACCCCCAAGGACTGCCTCCTGGCATTTGTGCCCTTAGGCAGTTCTCTCCCACATTCTATCAGCCTTAGTCTGTGTGTCCAAAAGCACACAGCAGAAACGATTGTATTGGTATGTCACCTCCAAGACAGGTTATAAAAGATTGCTGTCTGTGTGCTCTTGACCCCCAACTCCAACCTCAGATTGCTGGCTCTAGGGTAAGCAAGATGGCCCCTGGAGGGCAGACCTGCCTGGTGGGGAACTGGAGCTTCCGGACAACAGCCAGTGAGGAACCGAGCGCGGCCGACAACCTCATGAGTGAGCTGGGAGGTAGTGTCCACAGAAGAGCCTAGAAATGATGGCAGCTTTACTGCCATGTGGTGAAAGACTCTCAGAACTGCTGGTAAGCCATTCCTGGATCCTTGACTCTCAGAAACTGTGTCAGATAATAAATGCTTCTTATTTGAAACTGCTAGTTTTAATTTTGTCCAGTCAGGGCATAATAAGTAGATTTTGGAGTTAAAAATCCTGGCTATGCACTTAACAACTGTATAATTTTTGGCAAGCTAATTAACATTTACGTCTCTATGTTATAGTTTCCCCATCTATAAAGTGGGGATAATTAACTGTGAGAGTATTAACTGTCACCTAAAATGTTTTTGGAAATAGATTGAAAATCAGTCATAAGTAAAATCAGTTAACTTCTTTAGTTCTTATTTCTATTTAGAAAATGAGGACAATAACACCTGCCTCTCCAACCTTGCAGGGGTGCTTTAAGAGTCAAACGATCCACCCATAGATGAGTGGATAAAACAGCTATGGTACATTTATACAGTGGAATACTACCCAGCCGTAAAAAAGAAGAAAATTTTACCCTTTGCAACAGCATGGATGGACCCGGAGAACATTATGCTAAGTGAAATAAGCCAGTCAGAGAAAGACAAGTACCATATGATTGCTCTCGCATGTGGAATCTAATGAACAAACCGAACTAATAAACAAAATGGAGACAGACTCATAGATACATGAGAGCAGGGTGACAGCTATGGGGGGGCAGGGTTGGTGAGATAGAGGTTTCAAGCAAAAATGAAAAGAAAAAAAGAACTCATGGACACAGACAACAGTGTGGTGACTGCTGTGGGGAGAGGGGTAGGTGGGGGTGGAAGAGGGTATAGGGAGGATGAATGGTACTGGAAAATAAAAAGAAAAAGAAAAAGAATCAAATGAAAGAATAAGAAAATGTTTGTAAAAGTGTCGATGTCATCACTTAAAAATGACAGATCTGCATATTATGAAACAAATTGGAGAAATATTTTCAAAATAAGTAAATAAGTCCACATAACATGCTTGCACGTACACACGGAAGATGATGATGTAGCACAAGTGTGGGGGTAGGACAATAAGCAATTTTTTACAGTACTTTATCGAGGTATAATTTACATATGACAAATTGCATAAATCTAAGTGTGCAGCTCAGTGACTTTTTACATATGTATACAGCTCTAGGACCATCACTTAGGTCAAGACAGACAGCAGTTACTCCTTTCCATAGAGTTCATGCCTGTTTCCAGTCAATCTTCACCCTCCCATCCCAAAAGTAACTATAATTCTGACCTTCAGAAGATATTATTTAAACATTAATGTCAATATATTGTTTTGATCCTTACCCAAGGACATGCTTATCGATTTTAGTGGGGAAGGAAGGGAGAGAGAGAGAGAGAGAGAGAGAGAGAGAGAGAGAGAGAGAGAGAGAGAGAAACATGGATCAGTTGCCTCTCCTACGTGCCCCAATCTGGGGACCGAACCCTCAACCCAGGCACATGCTCTAACCAGTAATAGGACCTGCAACATTTTCGTTTACGGGATGATGCTCCAATCAACTGAACCACACCTGCCAAGGCAATGATAATATTTTTTAAAGTATTGTTTTCAAATCTATTCAAGGACACTTGACATAGAACCCAAAGGTCTGGGATCATACCTGGGATCATTCCTTTACCAACCCCGGCCTATGGGGAAGTCACAGATGCTTTTTGCGCCTCACATTCCTCATCAG
>PVJD01008396.1:0-73000 GCA_004026545.1 Mormoops blainvillei
CCAGGTGAGAACAGAGTGAGTAGATGACAGGAAGAGAGACCTTCGCACACACCAACCCTGATGGGACTTTGATCTTGTACTTCCAGCATCCAGGACTGAGAGGAAATAAATTTCTGTTGTTTAAACCTTTCTGTTGCGGTTGCCAGAGCATACTAATAGAAGGGGCATTAGTTGATGGAATTATTTTTGCTACCACAGCTTGTTTTTTTCTCACTGAGATTTGGTTTCTAAATCAATTTTTCTAATGGCCAATTTATCAAATTTACCCATTTCTTTTTATGAGTTCATTTACATTTTGTTTTTTTTAAGATCATCTTTAAAAATGTTCAGTTCGTTTTAGTTTAGTCTCATGCGGATGAACCTAGATAACATGCCTTAGATAAATTTATTGTCTTATTTTTATAATGAATTACTATAATATATTACACAATGGTGAATATAATATATGTGTGTCACACATAATATTCAGTGTAAAATAAACCAAGTTACAGAGTATATATACCAGATGATATCATTTATATTAAATTTAAAGCATGCATAAGATTATATAATTTAGGGATGCATACATATGTAGTAAAAATATATAGTCATCGGCAGGGAGTATAAACATCGCATTCAAAAAAGTGATTAACTTTGAAGGGGTAAGAAGGAGATCCCATGAGAAGGGGTGTACAGGCAGCATCTATCAAGGCTTTGTTTCCTTAGGTATCATTTTCTAGGCTTGGTAACTGGAATATAATGGATGGTCATTACGTCTGTGTTTAATATGAATAAATATCATAAGTATGGGTATTTTATGTTAAGGCAACCTCCATAAAATTAAAAAAGAATGCATAAATCTTAAATACCAAAGAGAATCTGTTCTGTTCAATGGAAAAGGAAAAAAGACCCCAAAATGTACCGTGAATGCACAATTTGAGAAAAGATGGCAGTAGTAAATATTTATATAGCTTTAAAATAATTATAAATTAGGCCCTGCCTGGCATGGCTCAGTGGATTGAGCCCTGGACTGCAAAGCAAAGGGTCACCAGTTCAATTCCCAGTCAGGGTACATGCCTGGGTTGCGGGCCAGGTCCCCAGTTGGGGGCACCCAAGAGGCAACCACACATTGATGTTTCTCTCCCTCTCTTTCTCCCGCCCTTCCCCCCTCTCTAAAAATAAATAAAATCTTTAAAATAAAAAAAATAATAATTGTAAAATTAGGTGCTCCCCCTCCTGGGAGCACCCTGGTGCCTTTCTCCTCTTACTCTCTTCCCTCCCCCACTCCCACCCCCTTAACCCTTGTCTCTCCTAAGCTCCAAGTGCCCTTCTCTTGCCTCTATAACTTGTTTCTGGAGCCCATGTCTTCTACCACTCACTTCTTCTACATCTACGTCTGTGACTCTCTAAATAAACTTTCTCTTATAAAAATGTAAATATATAAAATCATTGTAAATTAGTGAAAATCAGTAATGAAGAGACTAAGTTTGCTTACTTACTAAGTTGTTACTATAAAAGAAAACTCTAGAACAAAATTCAGAATTGATTAAAGTAAATGGGTAGTAAAATGTATATCAGACAAATAGGAATAAAAATAAGTTGAGGTAACTTCATAATATAGGATCAAAGTAGAATTCAAAGCAAAAAAAATCTAAGAAAACGTGTCATATAGTGGGAAAAGTGACAAAATGGCAAGGAGACATATTTATCAGAGACATATATGCGCCCCAAAACATGGCCTCAAATTATGTACAACAAGAACTGACAGAACTGCAGGGGAAATATATATATTAACAATTCTTGTTATAGAATTAATGTACCCTTCTCAATAAGCCATTCACTGGCTTCTGGAATCACCACCAAAATGCATGGTTCAAAATTGGCTCTTCAAATCCCCCCTACTAATATGATGTATTTTAGAAAACACACAGTGTTTATACAGAAAAAAAAAGTGTGATAAATTTTATCAATAGTAAGATTATGTCTACTTTTCTCCAAACCATTTACTAAACAAACCAATATATCCCACATTGATTTGAGACACTATGTTATCAAATGCTGACCAATCTTCTTCTGGCTTTTCTCTTCTGTTGATGTGCTTATGCACCAATAACACCATTTAATTACCAGTGGTGCAAAGGAACTTTATACTTCTCTTTTTCAAAATGTTCTTGGACATTTTCACAAATTTATTCCTCTTGAAGAAAGTTAGAATAATTACCTTTTTAAAAAAATTTCTCTTTGAATTTTGACTGGCCTTGGGTTCTCTGGGTAGAGAATTGTATTATCTATGAATAATAGTAAATCTTATTTCATGTTTTTGTTCTTTTGTATCATGTAGAATTTCTTGACAATATTGAGGAAAAATGGCGATAATAGGCATCCTTGATTTCAGATGGAGCTTCTTTATCATCTTAAGAAAGTATCTTTTCATTGTGTACTAAGAGACTTTTTAAATCATAAGTTAAGATTTAATTTATCAAAATATCCTTGATATCTAGTAAGATGGAGATGACTATAGACCTAGCTGAGACCTGGGCTGCAGTCTCAAGAGACCTTGAGCCACCTAGCTGAGCCTCTGCCAGACTGCCTATTTTCAGAATCTGTGTGAGATAATAAATATTTGTTCTTCTGAGTTAAGCTTTCAGGCAATTTGCTACAAAGTGTAGATAACTAACATCCATCCAAACCATGTTAACTCCAATCCCCAAGTCTGGAAAGCACATTCAGTGCAATTGCCTAGATGTGCAACCTGAAGCCACAGTTTCCAGGAAAGATACATTGTCAGATCCCTTTACCCTGGTTCCCAAGCCCAGATCTGATTAGGTGCAATGGTATAAATGGCTTCCATTCCAGTCAAAATTAAGTCCTGTTCCTCTTCCTCCTCATTGTGTGCTTTTTACCAGGCTCCTCTTTCTCTGTGTTCTCAATGCTCTTCAACCTATAAGCTACTCGTTTATATCATTCTTTTTGGCCTCTAAGATTCTCATGGTGGGAAGAAATTGTTAAGGCCATGTAGACCAACACACATACTTGACTCTCCTCTGTAACATCCCCCAAGTAGACTTCTAGTTGCTTATTTTTGAAATTTTTATGTTACTGTCTCCTGAGGTAGCTTATTCTATGTTCAGATCATTCTGACTCTTAGAAAATCCCCCCAATAGTGAGCAGAATTCACTTTCTCTTCCTTCCTGCTTCACTTGGTTCTCAAGATTCTCATTTTGGGCATATTTTCCAAGGAGAATTGTCTGTGACTGGGAGAACCTCTGAAACAAGGACTGGTTATTAAGTGTTGGGAATTCAAAGCAAATCATGTTGTCTTTACTACAAAGTCCCTAGCTGGACTTGGTTTTCTATGAGCCATCTCATTAGCTGGATATATCCTCTACAAATTCATTTGTGGGTAGGGGTTTTAGGCTCTTCAATTATGGAGCTTCAGATATTTCTGTTCTTGGTGAAACTTTCATGGATACTCCTATAGCTAACAAACATCTTGCCCTTGTCTCTGGTAGGGCCCCGAGCCAAGCCCTGTAAACCTGGGCCTCATGTTGCCTACTCTGGCTTGCCAGGATGATGATAAGACTAATTGTTTCCATAAAGTAGGGTACTCTAAAGACTTCCTGGAGAGCTTGGCTCATCTGTAGATCTAGGAAGGTTGAAGGAGTGGTCTCTTGCCTTCATAAAGATCGTCAACATCTGCCAGGTCCTCTACAAAACCCTTATCATAGTTCACAAAGCTACGTATGATACGGCACCTGACTTTTGTTCCAACCTCATTTCTCACTATGCTCTCCCACCCACTTTGAGTTCTAGTTCCATTGGCATTCTTGCCATTTGTCAGAATCTTCATGACTAACTCAAAATGAATAGATTTAGGATATTAATTGCTTATGTAAAATACCCTTACTTTTGCCACCTACAGTAACCTAATCGTGGGAGTGACATCGTCATATTCATAGGTCATTGTCAAGTATAAGAGATTTGCAGTAGGTGTACCCTAGGGGTTTGAGACTCTTCAAATATTGAGTGATTTTTCAAATACTGAGTGATTTTTTTGTTGATATATTTTTTGCATATATATATATACACACACACATATATGCTAAGTATTGTGTGTATGTGTGTGTGTATATATTATATGTAAATGTTAATCAGTGTTGGAAACTCATGTATTACCCCCCAGTAAGTGTATAGGTCATTGTTGGATTTGATTTATCTGGAGTGGGGAGGCTTCTTTGAGTATACAGGTAACTCTACACCTCTGGACATGAAGCATGGACAGGCAGAGACACTCGGGTAGATTTTCCAATAAGGTGCTCAAATATGCCTCATAACATTAAAATTGAAACAAAACATTGTCATGAACATTTTGAAAGTTTGAAGTTTCGGATCATACATCTTTCTTCTTTTTCTTGGAGGTACAGAAACCTTCCCAGCCTAGGTCCTTTGCTTGATTCATAAAGGGAAATAGCTTGCCAAGTGTACCCTCTGTATGTGATTTATAAAACATGATGTACATCCAAATTCTCTCTACATTAAAGTTATTCAATTTACTCTAATGGCCCTTATATTAGAGTTATGTCTATTCATAGCAGACAACACCTGTAAGTCATTATCTTGAATTATAGTTCTTGCTAATTTTCATCATTAAAGACTTGGATTTAGGGAGTAATGCCTCTGAATTTTGCAAATCTGTCCTAAAATGGCTGTCCCTCATATTAGAAAATTATAAACTTAGAAAATTATAAGGATACACAAAGTATTTCCCTTACAAGAAAAAAAGCAGAGGAATGAGCTAATCATAAATGATAATCTAAAATGGTTCCATACTGATCAGCCTCCACCCCCTAATCTCATTTCCCTGTTCTTATCACTATTTATCGAACTCAAGGATACCTACATAAACAACAAAAGTTCTTGTATAAATTCACCCATAAGTAATATGATACTAAATGAAAAGGCAAGAAGTAAATCCAATTATTCAGGTAGTTAGATAGATGCTAAGGGGTGGCTTTGGGACAGGGTTGACTCATCCAATAGGCATAATGGGCACAGATGAGTGGCCCACAAAGACGTTTTAATTAAGGTGTTTTAAAATAAAAAATTAATATATTAATGATAATGGCTATACAGTGCCCAGCAGAAGGAAGGTCTGCTTGAGTGTGACTGGTAGGGTAAGAATAGGGGTGTAATAATTTATAGCTTTAATTTGAACATTTCATCTTAAATGTCATATGGTGTGCCCGAGTATGATATTGTTATGTTACAGAATTACATGCCTATGATTTTGTAATAAAAAATGGGGTGTTATTTGTGCTGGACCCTGTATAATAATGAATTAAGCCTAGCTTCATAAGCAAATAATGAATATTCACTTATGTAACAAAAGAGTTGTAAATAGAACTTATAATATTTTTTATGGAGGGAGGAGCCCATGAGGGCAAAAGTGCCAAAAGCCTACAAAAGTAATAATGTGGTCCTGGCTCAGGGAGCTTTAACCTTTTTTTATTCATAACATCTTTCACGGTCGCCACTGTCACAGAGCTACATAATAACACACAGTGTCAGGAAAAACAATGTGACTGCTATTGAAATACAGCTTCAAGACAAGGCGTCTACCCTCCCTTCTAAGCGGATTGCCCTCCAGTCTCTCACAAAAAGACTCTACACTGCTACTGGATTACCAATTTGGGGAAACATCAAGTTATATCCAAAACTTATATTTAAAAATCACTAATTTATGACATGATGTAATGGTCATAATGACCAAAATAAAACTTAGGTTTTTAATTTAGATGCTCGAGTCTAATCTTGGAAAGAATTCATGAAGGAAAAGCTCAACACCTGACCATCACAAGAAACAAACCACGATGAAAATAAAAACAGCAGAAGTATTTGTCTCTGTTAAATAAATGGATCATTATGTATAATATATTAAAAGTTTATTCTAACAGATGTAAATACCATAAATACCCCCTTAATGGCAAATGACTGGGAAGGCTGGGGTACCACAGGAAGGGAGCCCTACAAAAAGTAACCTCACAGGGTGATCAGATGTTAAAGTCTTAACTGAGCAGGTCATGGTGGGTAGTCATGCCCCAGGCATGTAACATTTTAAGTAAAAGGTTTATCTTTGCCTTAAGCCAGCCCTGTCCATTATTGTGCATCTAGGTTAACACACCTTTGAAATAAAGCCTCAAGAGAACACATAATCTTGTTAACTTTCCTGTAATCCAATCCTGCCTTGTTTTCTCTCACCTTCATATAATCTTCCTCACATTTCCTTCCTAATTTCAAATGCATAAAAGAAATTGCAAAACTGTCATTCTAGGGAGCATTTGAGATTTTGCTTCCCGGCAATTGTTGTCAGCTTGGCTCAAATAAACTCATAAAAATTCTCTACAGGTTTGGACGTTCTTACATTGACATGACATAAATAGAACAAAATGTGAATAGTAAACAAACAGGGGAAAATGTTCCAGGCTGCAACAAAATTCAAATTAAACGAATGAGGTATGTTTTTATATCTATTAACTTGGCAAGGAAAATGTAATAATATCAGTTCCATTGTTTACAGTGAAATTGATGAACACCTTTCTGACAGTGTATATAAAACAGGAACATGCCAGTATGCACTGAGAACCATGAAAAAGTTCATACCCCTTGACCCAGTAAATTTCATTGATTATAATTTAGCCTGAGGAGAGGTGAAGGGGGACTCAAAAAACAAACCCTGGAATTATCTTCTAGAGGGTGAGTCCCTTGTAGTACAGGCTTCCCCTGCTAGGTGAGTGTTCTAGGAACCCATCTGTATCAGTGTACCAACTGGCATTGTTGTGAGAGGCTATGTTCGGCTTCAGTGAATATTTTTTGAAGTCTCTTTCAACATGTTTGTCCATTTCATGGTGGGTGATTTATGAGCGCACCTGCCCACACTGAGCTCAGTGTTTAGGAGTTTTTGGCCAAAAATGGCATGACCGCCATGCCCCATCATCTCTATTCACCTGATCACATGCTGAGTGACTTTTTGTTTGTTTCCCTGGATGAAAAAAATCCTTCAAGGGAAACGTTTTTGCTGATGTGGAAGAGGTGAAACAAAAAATGGCAGAAGCACTAAAAGGCATCAAAATCGAGTTCAAAAACTGTTTTGAGCAGTGGAAAACATGCCTTGATAGGCACATTGCATAAAATAGAGAGTACTTTGAAAGTGATTGAAATGTAAACATGTAAGAATAAATACACACAATTTTATAAATAAATTTCAGAGGGGTCTTTGGGTCCCCCGTCATAATTCAAAAGGAAGGTAAATCCCTGTGCATGAGGATCTTTATTGTAGCAGTCTCTAAAATAGCAGAAATAAAAACCAACCTAAATGTCCAACAACAGAGAAAGTAAAAACAGTGGATAAATTTCAATACATTAACTGGATAGAATATTCTGTCACTCTCACGACAATTGTAAAGAATATGAGACAGTATAAAGAGCTGTTCAAAGCACCATTAGTAAAACAAAATGTCCAATTATATAGATGTTTTGATTATAGTTATGTAAAATATACCAGTATGTAGATGTGGACAATAGGGAAAAAAGAAAAATAGTTGTTTTTGCCTGCACCTTCTCTTCAAAACAGACCCTGTGTAATGGGGCTCCTGCCTACATTTCCGGGTTCAGCTCCTGCCATTCCCTGTGTTCTAGACACGCGGGCTTGCTCTCTACTCTGGATGGTAAGTACATCATTCTCTTTGCAATTTCTGCCTCTTCCATTTGGATTGCATGACCCCTCCATCTTTCTGTCACCTCATCTTTTCTTGCGGTTTTAATTATCACAACTAACATGAATAGCAGTGTGATGAGCAGTGACTGGTCAGTAGGAAATTAGAAAAAACACATATGAAATCATGACTAAAAGGGAAGAAAAATTATAGAAAAGATGATGAGAGGGGAGCATGAGGTAAAGAACTTGATTGTGGCATGTAGGAGAAACTTGAGCATTTTTAATGTCTCTGGGGAAGCAATTGGAAAGAGGAAAAGCCGAGGAAAGTGGATTAACTAAAGAAGTAAATTCCTTGAGCAGCTTTTAAATGCATATTCCCTGTAGCCCTAGCCGGATAGTTTGATTGGTTAGAGTGTCATTCCCGATACACCAAGGTTTCAGTTCCGTCAGTTCTGTCTCAGGTCATGGGACATACAAGAATCAACCAATGAATGCATAAATAAGTGGAATGACAAATCAATTTCTCTCTCCCTCTCCCTCTCTAAAATCAAAAAATAAAAATAAAAATAATAAAAATAAATGTAAATTTCCTTGAAAGAGATAAAATATGTAACTCCTAAGGATTCTGGTTCCCACTTAGCTTCCTTCTTTTCTATCACCATGAACTTCTATACTATATTGCAAAAATCTCCTCCACCTGTGAGTAAACTGTGACAGAGGGGAGAAGTCTTAATCACTATTATACCCTAATGCTGAATACAAAATAAAGGCTCCACTATCAATGAATAAATTTATCTGTTGACTTTCTTTCTAAGTGTCATGGGTATCCTGGTGCAGCATGGACCTCCTCAATAAATGGGTAAGAAGGAGCAATGGAAAAGAGGGAGCAAGACAGGTAGCGGAGTACATAGTTGCCAAAACAGAACTTTACACACAAAAAAAGTAATGCCTGCGTAGTCAAGGGAGCCAGAAGCAGGGCACAGACTGAGCAGGGAGTAGAGAGGTGCTCTCAGAGTATTAGAGCCGCAAGAACTCTAGATTAGGCCTAGTTCCACTGCGCCGTTCAACAGGTGAGAAGACAGGATAGACATCCAGAGAGCAAGAGTGATATGCGCAGGGTCACATAGGCTATTAGTGTCAAAGACAAACCACCAAAGCACATTTTCTGGAGACCAGCTTGTACTTAGGTGGACAGGCTATCAGGGTTTATCGCAGCAGAATTTCAGCTGGACTTTCCCCTGTCTTGAGGCTGCTGGCTTGCTGTCACTCTTCTGTTTGAAATGACAAGGTTTTCAGTTCTAACACCTGACCCCATAAAAAGCAATGCTGCAATTGTTAGAAGGGATGGCATGCAGAAAACGGAAGATGCTAGTATTGTCAAGGCTATAACCTTGATGCAATTTAATCAGAATTTGGCGGAGGTGGTGAAACCCAGGGATCAGGACTTTGTCAAGGACCCAGGGGATTCAGATGAGTGTGCAAGGTTGAGAACCAATGGATTAGAAGTCTCTGAGGGGCAGGCGTGAGGGGCAGGCGTGAGAGTCATCCTGATCTCCCTTGCCCTTCCCTTCCCTCCTCTTTCTCCAACATCTGCCCCCAGGTACCTCAATCCTGGAGTGGTTGTGCCCAGAGGGGTCCAGAAAAAGGGAGATTACCATGACACTCCAAAGGTATGTTATGGTAGATACAAAGAGACAATAGACAGACTCAGTTAAAGTAAAGGTTGACTTTTGTCAGGGAAGATTCTTGCCTGGGACATGACTATCCACCAATAAGCTGATTTTCGTTAAAAGTTTTCATTTCAAACCATCCTATGTGGTCCCTTTAGGTCTGTGAGTTTGTAAGGCTGCCATGGACACCTCCCCGAGCTTGTCAGGTTTAGTACGTGGCCACCTTTCGTCCTCAGAAGAGAAAAGGAATCATCCACCAGGGAGTATTTTCCATGTCCTTAAACTAATCCACCCAGAAGGATGCTATACAGGATTATCTTATTGATTTATCCATTTTTAATTCACTAAATTAATAGCTATTTATTTTTACCATAAACAAGGTGAATCATGTTTCTTCTACAACTTGTGTGCGACTCAGCAGCAGAGATAAATACGTGCACGTGACAGGACACTCAATGTAGCTGCAGCTCAGATGCCACAGAGACATCAATCAACCTGCCCTTGTCAATATACTCAAGTTTAGTTTCATTTGGTTATTGGAGACCATATCGGGGGCAGTATACCAGGAGAAAACCTCCAGGAGGAAAGAAAACCGGACCATGGTCATTGCACTGGTTGGTTTTGGACATCAGGTCCAAACACATTTGAAGGACTGGGGCTGTCCTGGTCAAGGCCAGAAAGCAAGAAAAAGCCGTGAGTGTGATGTGGGCGCACTCAGGAGTGGCCTAGACCCCAAGGACTTGGCCAGTAGGAAGAAATGTTGCTTCTGGAAATAGTGTGCTGCTGGAAGCAGGAAAATTATAAACTAGCAGCATTATGTGCACACTGGGAGAAAGGAAAGGGTCTATGAGTAAAACTCAGCTATTTCAGGAGCACCTGAAGACTGAATCTCAGAGCAGAATATCTCCTTTGCACTTAGGAACAAGGCTTCAGTGGCTCCCCATTACCTTGAACTGTGAGGTAAGGCAGCCCCACTCCTCAACAGGAAGGAACATACAGCCCTAGAATATATTACTCATCGTGCCCAACCTTTAGGTTGAGAAAAACAACCATGGTGACTCACTTTCCAATCGTGTTTACTAATGCATCAGAATCATTATGTTGTCACAGAAAACAGAACGAGAATCACAAGCCTAAGGAACAGAGTCCGCCTGACAAGGTAAACAGGCGTCAGACCCTCGGAACCTAATGTACACTTTCAGTCTCCTCTCCCTCTAGCCTCTAGGCGGTTTTCTTTCTAATGTTCACTCTGTTGAGCATGAAATTCATTGTGCCTCAAGGGAAGAGGGGAAAGAGTTGCAAGAAATGTGGCTGGACACACAAAGTGCACCAGGTTTCACAGCTTCTTAAAGTCAGTGTTAGACATTATTCTAAGGGTAATGGAGAGCCAGGCAAGACTGTTAAGGCCAAGAGTGACCAGACTGGGTCACCTGGCAGCAGTTGGAAGGATGGGCTGGAAAGGATTAAGGCGTTGGCCTCTATAAGGCTTACCGCCTCACAGCATTGAGGGTGAGAATTAAACAGAGAATTACATACACATCCTTGCAATAATGTTTGTCACATGAAGAGCAATCAGGACATTTTAGCGCCATCCACAATGCGACAATTTTAATTCCCTGTCATCCAATCTCATTTTTCTCTTTATTCCCCTAAAGATATTTCAGGGAAAAAAAGTACCATTTAAATGTTTTGCTGCAATTAAAACTGATTACTGTGGTAGACACAGTAAATGAATATGAATAAGACCCGGGCCCGTCCTTAAGTCATATTCACAATGAGCCGTAACACGGTGTGCTGTGAACCACGATAATGACGAGAGCCAAAACTCTCAGAGAGAAAAAATTGCATCCTTCACCTCGCTGTCCTTACTGTGGGCACAGTATGTGACACAGTGGACTTCAGCACAGGCTGCTCCACCCACCGATGCATGTTCCAGGAGTTCCGGGTACAGAGCAGGGGGCTTAGATGTACTGCAGGTTTAATCTCAGGATTTAACATGGGCTCAGTGAGGACTGCGGCTTTTATCCTGTGTATGGTATTGATATGTGTTTGGCATTATTTTCAGTATGCTCTCTGGTGGGGTTTTTTTTTTCATGAAAGTATCTTCTGAATGATAAACCGCATTTTTAAATAAAAACTTTCCTAACATGAAACACTGTATAATAATATGAAAACAAAAAATCTAGATTGAGATGTTTGGTTTGATCATATTAAATTCTTAATTATCTGTGGTACTTCCATCTGAGTCACAGATAACATGGGGTAAATTTCATTTTCTGTTGCTGCCTTTTCCTACCACCTACCTGCATTGCAACCCTGGCCACCTAACTAATTTCTAGCTGACAATTGTTTAGAAAATCAGAGTAATTTCACCCTTAGCCTGAGCAATACACCAGTGGACTGGTATGAGAATCCTGTAATTGCAGGTAAAGTAAATGATGATGGGGTATGTTGTTAATACAACTAACATTGTTTCCTCTGTTAACATGTGTAGTTCTCCCAGTTTCTATGCTCATGTATTTATACCTGTGGCAGGTTGGAAAATAAGGTAAGTAATCATATTGGCTATGGGAACACCACATTATTGTGGGAAAGGGAAAGGTAAAACTGTTTTATTCCTATGTTTATAGTTCTTCAGATTCACATGGTAGAACTGAATTTGGTCAAAATGGTTACTCTTTTGTAAAGATTTATCCTTCCAGATGAAAGCCATAGCTGTCTGTCTTTAAATGCCCTGGAATTCGTGACTCTGTGTGACAGCTGTCATGTACTGACATGATCACTCAGGGAATGCAAATGCATTTCTAATATCTGCAAATACCTCTCAGCTTAAGAAATATATGTTAAAGAAAACTCAAAAAGTAATTCTGATACTTTATAGGAAAACTGTACTGTTTTTATGCATTTGCCAGTATTCTTATTATAAAACCCAAGCTCAAAGTAAAAAATTTTGAAGTACAAAGAGTGTAGTAAAGAAAATGGAAGTTCCTATTTCCTAGTTCAGTTCCATAGTTACATACCCCAAAGGTCCCTTGGACCTCCTTTCTGAATGTTTTTCCTTATACTAGATAAATGAAGTATCTTTTATATATTTTAACACAAATAGGATCATCCTATCCAATTTTGTCATTTTCATTTTTCACCTACAATCAGGTTGGTACATATATATCTTAATCTTTTTAGTGCCTGTACAGCATCGCATGTATAGACGTGCCATCATTCACTTTACCTATTAATAATTATTTATGTTGATTCTTTTTTCTTGCTATTTGAAGTAGCATGGTGATAAACATTTTTCAACATACTTTTTTTTCAAACTTAAGCAGATATATCCATCAAGTAGATTCTAAGCAGGCAGAAGCCCTGCCTGGTGTGATTCAGCTGGTTGGGCATTGTCCTACAAAGGGACGGATCGCCGGTCCCTCCCCAACAATGATATAACCTGTTCTATTTTGTTCTAGTTATTTATTGCTACATAACACACTACTCCAAAACTGAGTGCTTAAAAACAAAAACACTCGCTAATTTGGCTCAGAAATCTACAACCAGTTCAGGACTGGGCAAGGAAGGCCTGTGTGTGGTCCTCACAGCATTAGATGGAGTGGTTTGACTGAGGGCCAGTGGGTCATTTCCAAGGTGGATCACCCAAGTTGTTAGAGCTGGCTTTCGGTTGAGAGCTCAGCTTGGCCTGGTGGTTGGGAACCCTCAATTTCTCTCTGCATGAATCACTCCATGTGATCTAGACTTTTTTGTGACATGATACTTGGATATGAGGAGCAAGAATCCTAAGAGACAGAGCTAGGCATAAGCTATACTGCTTATTATAACCCATTAGTGTCATAGTGTCCCATCTTCTATATTATATTCATTGCACAGTAGTTACAAAGATCCATCTAGTTTAGGAGGCAGGACTAAACTCATCTCTTGATAGAAACATAGCAAGATTCTTTAAAAAGCAGTTGGGATCAGGAATATCACAACCCCTGCTGGAAAATACAACCTGCCACAGTCGGAACATACTTTCTTTGACTCCAGATAAATAGTTCAAAATATTATATGTTGATTTTTGAAATAGTACATCCAAGTTTTATTGTTTGTCCTTTGATCTGCTTCTGAAAAAAATATATTTTTAAAAAAATTTTTAATCCTCACCCCAGGGTATGTTTCTTGATTTTAGAGAAAGAGGAAATAGCTATAAGAGAGAGAAACATCAATCAGCTACCTCTCGTCTGTGCCCTGACCAGGGATCAAACCTGAAACTTAGGTGTGTGCCCTGACGGGGAATTGAACCCAGAAACTTTTTGGCATACTGAACGATGCTCTAATAAACTGAGTCACCCTCTCAGGGCTGAAAAAAAAATACTTTACTAGACTGATCAGTTTGTTTTCTTTCTGGAGATATAATTACTCATGCTAGTCCCCATTATGTCTAAAACCTATGGTGGTTGCATGATCACCAACTTTTCTTCTAATGATGAGAAAAAGTTTATTTTGTTTTTCTATTCCCCTACATTTGGTATAGCTCCTAATGATAATAATGATATTGTTATTATTCTCTATGAGATACCGTATCTTCACTTCCTAATGACAAAGTCTAGATGTAGAAAGGTAAAGCAACTTTTTTAAAACCTCATTAGTGTTGCAGGTGGGGTTCGAACCTAGGATTCTGTTCTAAACCTAGGTTCTTGCTGTTAATTAAACTTTCTAAAGCTTTGGGTCAAGAGTTTTTTTTATGTAAAGCTCACCAGTAAGAAAATCTTTAGTTATGGCTCAATTCAAGTGAACTGTGATAGCTTCTCAGAAACTGTGAAGGCTTCTCAGAAACTGTGAAACCTTCCCTGAAATATTCTAGGATCTTTCTTGCCAGGGATATGGGTTACATACAGATTTTCATTTGAATATTACTATGTTTGTTCTTCTGTGTGAGGGAATACTCAAACTAATATAACAAAGCAAGATCTAAAGATCTGACACAGAGAGAACTAAAATATGTGTTGCTCCCTCTCCATTCTTCTCACACATCAATCTCTTGGTTCTAAATATAGCATTCACTGATTAAAGTCATAGTAAGATAAGAAGTTCATAGATATACAAAGAATAAGAAGAAGGAGGAGGAAGAGAGGAAGAGGAGGAGGAGGAGGGAGGAAGGGAGGAAGGGAGGCAGGGAGGAAGGGAGGCAGGGAGGAAGGGAGGAAGAGAGAAGGGGAAGAAGGAGAACAGAAACTTTGCTAGTAGATAAAAGAAATCACAGAAGGCTTCCTGGAAGAAGCAGATCTTGATCAGTGACATTAAGGAAAAAAAGCTACAGGTATGTTGTGAATACTGATAGTTCATAGTTAGTTCCCCAAACTGGCTGTGCATCAGAATCACTCAGGAGTTTAGTATCTGTTCAATGCTCACACTTGAGCCCTAGAGATTCAAAATAAGTTGGCATATGGTGGGATCTTATTAATACTCAGAAGATAAAGATGTAATAAGCCTTCAGACCGTTTTTGAAAAAAACATATTGGGTTGGCCAAAAAGTCCATTTAGTTTTTTTCTGTAAAATATAAGATGGTTTTCATTTTCACCAATAACTATTAATTTGGCTATTTTGAGTATGTCGGCTATCTCCCACTATTGGCTTCTAGTGGGCTGTTAAACAACTTCCAGTGCATAAGACAGCTCCACAGCAAAGAATTATTTGGCCAAAATATTAAGAGTACCAAGAAACTTCACAAACCACTTTTGACATGTCCAATCAATCATAGCACCTTCTCCATACAATGCACAAATCTTTTTTTTTGTGTCATTTGCATTTTTACCTTTCTTGAAATAATAAAGCATAATATGCCAAAAATGTTACATATCTTCTTCCATTTTCAATATTAAAATGGCTGCACGAAAATTCACCAATCTTGATTTTTTTAACACACGCTGATATGACAGCTGTCACAATACAATCTAACAAAATTATTTCAAATGAAGTTAAAGACAACTAAGCACTACTAGAGCCATCATATGGAAAAAGGTAAATGAAATTTTGGCCAATCCAATATATTTAGGACACAGTTCAGGAGTTGTTGTTTGTTTGTTTGTTTAGAAAACTTGCTATCTTTTGCATTTTAAAAAAAGTTTTGATGTCTTTTCTTGTCATCTGATATTTTTCTGGCTTCCTGTTTTTTGTTTTGGAATACCTACAAGGTAATGTCTGCTCTTTAACAGAAGCCAAGATTCTGATTCATTCTTCTGTTAATGTCATATTATATTATTGTAATTATCTTTTGTGCTGAATCAGATGAAGCTCCATTTCAATTGGAATGAAAATGGATGAGACTCCTAGACTATGAAATTATGGGCTACTTGATATATTGATATTTATATATTTTTTAATATCAAAGTATTGTCACTGAACTACACCAGTAGTATTTGGTTGAAACTTTCTTTTTAGTGCAGAAATGACTGCCTGATAAATCGGCTTTATATCAGTGTTTGCTACAACTTTGAAAACTGGATGGATACTCCAGTGACTTATCAAAAGGCTGATTTTTCCAAGGAGTGAATAGTTACTATTTGACATTTACATATCTTCATAGGACCATCTGGAAGGCTTTCAGTTCCGTCTTTATCCAGTCCTATAGAGCACTAGGCGAGGCTCCCCACAACTGTACTGAAGATTTTCATGTTGTGTCTCTTACATCCCGCACTCTTGATAGAAAATTTATTGATTCATTCAATAGTTATTTTTGAGCATATACTATATTTCAGGCACTAGAAAATACAAAGGTGAACAAAAGGCAGGCACCATTTCTTCTTTAATGGTGTAAAGGAAAACATAATTATATAATCTGGTACTATAATAATTGTCAGGCAGAATTCTACCAGAGAAACAGAACCTGTAGGATATATATGTTTACAGATAGATAGACAGGGATTGGCTTACATGGATGTGGGGGCTGGCTAGGAAAGTTCAAAATCTATAGGACCAGCCATCAGGAAGCGAAGGCTGGAAACTCTCAGGCGTGAGCAGATGTTACAGGTCACAGGTAGAAATTCTTCCCCAGAAAAACTGCAGTTCTACCCTTAAGGTCTTCAACTACTTGGATCAGGCCCATCCAAATCCTAAAGGATAATCTCCTTTACATAGTCAGCTGACTGTAGGTGTTGATCACATCTGCAAAATGCCCTCCTAACAACACCTAGATTAGTGTTTGATTGAATAACTCAGGTACTATAGCCTAGCCAAAGTGACCCATAAGACTGACCATCACAGCAACATTTGAAAAATGCTATGATAGCGGAAGTATGAAGTGCCAAAGACCCACGTCTTAGGGGCACCTATCTTGGTCTAAGGGGAGTCATGTATTTTCTGAAAGAGGTGACAATTAACATAAGACCTGAAAATAAGCTGAAATTGCCTGGATAAGGAGGTGAATGGAGAATATTCTTGAATGTAGAAATAGTGTAAACAAAAGCCAGAAAGAGCACTAAGATCTCATCTCATCAGATTTTTTTTTCTGGCTTTCTCTTTTCAGTACTCTGAGGTGAAGGTTGTTCTTTAACAGAAGCCAAGATTTGATACTATTTCATTTGGTAATCATTGCATTAGCTTATGGTAATCGTTAGTGCTGAATCAAATGAAATTTTATTTTCACGTTTTAATTACCATTTCCGGTTACTGGTGAGATGAAGCACCTTTTCAATGTTTGTTTGACATTTAGTTTTCCTCCTCTATAGATTGCCTCTTTGCAACCTTTGCACATTATTCCCTTGAGTAAATTTCTTTGCCTTATTGATTCTATATGATTTAAATACTACTAGAAGTGTTTTGTCTCTATATGCATTGCAGATATATTCTCCCAGAGGACATTAGTCCAAACTGGGAGGGGCTTTGTAGACTACTGTTTGCAGGTAAGTACAAGCAGGACTTGTTAAATAGGTATACTGGTATAATCTCAAAGGCAGACCTCACTTCTAGGATTGAACTGAAACAAAAAGGCAAAGGAAAGAAAAGGTGAAAGAAGTCAGCGCATCTCACAAAGCACAGAATTTTTACACTCTAATAATAGAAGATGGAGCACTAGAATCTTGAAGCTAGGAAAGCTAGCTACACTGGCTGTCATCAGACAAGCTACAGATGAACTCACCTCACTGAAATATAACCCACTGAAAATTATTATCAGACAAAAAGGAAAAATTAGAGGCAGAAGAACATTATTTCAAGCAATTATAACAAGCTAAAAAGACATGTCCACAAAATACAAGAAAACTATATTCTAATATTAAAAACAAACAAGCTCAGAGAAATTAAGAAAATAATAGAAATTATGAAAGAACAGCTTAAATTGAAATTAAAATAACTCAGAAATAATATTGTTGGAGAAATAAAAATTGAACAGGGAGATCTGAAAATGGAGCTTACAAAATGTTGGCCAATGCAATTATGCAAAAGGAGACAATTAGAGGCATTAGAGTTGTAAAGGAAGAGCTAAACCTATCTGTATTTGCAGGTGATGACATTAAATGTCTGAAAACCCAAAAGGATCGAAAGGACTATGCTTTAATGAAATACCAAATTAATTGTAAAATCAGTTTATAAAACCAATAATCTCTATAGATTAAAACAAAAGGTAGTTAAGAGATATAATGGGTGAGGAAAATCTATTTAAATTGCAATAAATAAATAAATAAATAAATAAATAAATAAATAAAAGGAAAGAAAGAAGTAAATACCTAGAATAAAGAAACAGCCACAGCCTAATTGTGTAAAATAAGAAGATACTCTTGAAAGTCACAATATAGATTTCAACAAGTGAAAATTTCCTTTTAGAGTTAACATTAATTAAATCTATATTACTTTTCCCTAAATGAATTTATAAACTTTTCATAAAAATATCAATATACAGCCCTAGTTGGTGTGATTTAGTTGGTTGGACTGTCTTCCTGTGGGCTGAAAGGTCATGGGTTTGATTCCCAGTAGGTGCCTAGGTTGCAGGTTTGGTCCTCAGTTGGGGTGAGTGTGAGTTACGGTCCCTCTCTCACACTGATGCATGCCTCCCTCTCTCTCTCTCTCTCTCTCTCTCTTCCCATCTCTCTGGGATCAGTGAGCATGTCCTCAGGTGAGGATAAATATATATATATTTATTAATATATTTATTAATATCTATTATATATAAGTAGAAATTCAAATGAGTAGGAAAAAGATGAATTTTATTTTTTTATTGCTTACCTTCATTTTTACTTTAGTGCTCTTTTAAGAGAGTAAACCAAAAAAACTTGACACAGCAAATATTTTACAAAAATGTAAACATGCACATCTACTTCATAATTAAACAAAATAAACTTTTAATCACAAAATTATTAAAATTATTGAAGAATGAGACAATGAACCCAAGACAGAAATAAAGGGAACAACAAAAAACACGCATTTCATAAATCTTCAATTGGTCTTATCTTCCAATGAACTGGTTAAGACCTGAGTTTCAGAAATCCTACCTTCCTTGCCAAATGGAAACATCCAATTGGGCCATACCTAATACATATCCACATATCATAGTACTACTCTTTCAAAATAATGTAATAAATGCATCACACATACCCACACCCGCACATCCACACATATCCTACTTAATCAACCTCTCAACCAGGGAAGCAAGGACTTTGGAAATTTCGAGTTTTCCCGCTACTGAAGCGCATACACATTAATACCACACACAGAAAAAAATGATCCTGCTACAGAAAGAAAATAGTTAAGGCGGGGTGTCATTCTAAATCTCTAGTTCGATTATGTTAAGTTTTCCCAAATCGTGTCTTTACTGTGGTTTGCCGTGGCTCCTCAAGTAATTTGGACTTACGTTTTTGCACCTTGCCTAATGACCCCCAGTATGGTAGACATATAGAACAAAGAAAAGGTAATTTTAACAATTTAGTTGGGAAACTTTAAAACTATGAAAATCAGCATGAATAATAGTTTTCAGCTATCTCCAAATGCCTGGAATGCTTTCTCTATGTCTACACTCTCTGCTTCTCAGGTTGGCTCTCTCCGCCTCCTCCCCACCAGCTCTAAGCATCCGAACGTCTGTTCCTGCGGACATCCCGGGGGATAGAGATGAGAATAACAGTCTCCGCTTTTAAGAGTTCGTAGTAACCTGAGCTCAAGCAAGGAGGTCCGTATGTACTCACAGGACAACTACTGGCTGAAAAGAACTGAGGACAAGTCTGACAGTGGCCCCTGCAGGAGATGGTGCCACAGGAGTGAGGTCTAGCGGGAAGAGGAGAGACTGAGAAGACAGAGAGGCAGGAAAAACAGGACCACTTTGGCTGGCATGAGAGTATTTGTGAGAAGTAGTCTGTTAGGCCAAATTCTTGATTTCCAAAAAGAAGAAGATTCCTTACTCCGGTGGGTAAAGCTGGAGGGTGCAGGGGAGGGAACCACTGAAAGCTTTGTGCAAAGAGCCAAACTGGAGCCATGCTTGAGGATAACGGTGCTGGGTCTGGAGGATGAATGACAGGAGAGAGTCTGAAGCTTAGAGAGCTTGGCTCGCCAAACCCAGTGCTACATATAAGCATTTCCTATAGAAACAAACATCTTTATCTGACACGTCAAAACCACAGTTCTGTCTATATATGTGAAGACTTTGGGAGGAAAAAAAAAGAGGTTTAAATAGAGTTTTAGTTGAAGTTCCTGAAACCTGCCCCGACCTGAGCAAGTTAGGAATAGTGCAACATTCCCACATCCAGTAACAATTCATGTCTCCTAATCATGACCTTCACCCTCCCTGAGCTGTTATTACTAAGGAATTATAAAGCAATTATCAATTCATTACCAATAAGTTCCTACGTGCCATTTAACCCACTGACACCTCATGATGGACTGAGAACCCAGCACAGCATTTAAGTGTGCACCTATCACCTACACTTGGTAGAGTGGTGTGAGCACACTGTTGGATGATGGCTGCTGGTTCACATCTCCAGCTCACTGGGGTCACTATGCAGTTAAAACAGGTGACTCCGTAAGGCTCAACTCTAACCAAGGCCGCCACCTTGGATCATCTACTTCCTTTCTAGGTCCAGATCGTGTCCCTCCACTGGCTGAGAAAGGAGAGGCCATCTGAGCATAGGGACCCCAGGAAGGAAAATCATACTCAATGTTCCTAATACCCACTAACTAAAGTAGGTGGAAATTTCTAACGACATATCCATTGAAATTACAGAAATGGGACAATTTACCCACAAACTAATTATGGGACATTCACTCACTATGAAACACTTATTAGTGACCAGCTGCCTGCAAAAACAGATTCATTTGGAAACTGCACACTGCAGAAGGCAATCTTGTGACTTTCTTCTAACTTTATATAAAACTACAGATCAGTCTGGGAGTCAGGCATAAACAGTGGTACAAAAGCATAAACATAAATATCTTATCAAAAGAATGTGCTCATTTCATATTGCAGAACTCCTGTTTATATTCTAGTTTTTGAAAATCTGCTGCTGCTTCATTTGTTTAGAAAGGTTTCTTTACTACACCTCTCTCCCACTCCTATATCCCCTACTGAAATCCACTGAATGAAGAACACTTAGTATGGAGCTACATGGAACTAAAAGCCCCAATTTAAGTGAGGCCTGTGTGCCGGCAGTGTTTTAATTTGCTACACCAGCCTCATGGATCTGAATTTGAGCAAGAAGTACCCAACATTCTTTGAGAATCCAATAAAAGTTCCCACGCACATCTGTAAGTCTCATGTATAAGAACCTCTGGTTCCAATAAGTGAGATTCGAGAAAGGGAGCAGTGGGAAAAGCCTGGACTGGGCGCAGGAGGCTAAACCACCTGTGTGCTTCCCTTCCCTTGTCTATAAATGAGGGGGCTGAACTGCCAGGGCTCCAGCGTCCAGCCAGCTGACACTTGAGGACTCCCCCTTGAAGTCCATTTCTACACAGGTTTGTCAGGCTGGGTCAAATAAAACTTCCTTACCACTTCGTTTCCACACTTTAAAGTGGTTTTAACATCCATGCTGCAGTTTGAGGTTTTCCCTCAAACTCCTACCCCTCAAAGACTGTTTCTCATTTCACTGGTGCAGACCACTTGGTCAAGTTGGGGTTTACAAAGGAATCACTGGCCTGGTGAAGATAACGGCCTTTGAGTACCTAGACCAGGGCACATTTGTCTGTGTTTCCATTAATAGTGCTAACCGAACAGAAATATAATTCTGTTAGTTCTTCTATTGGTCTATTTAAACTTTGAAATATGAGATTGTTCAAAAATTACATGAAAAACATCACCCATCACCGCTAAGTTAAAGACTTGAATATCTGAGAGCTGCAGGGCCTCGAATTCCTGCTATAGTCACTGATCCACCACACTTTCCTCCTGGCAACAAACTCCATGCAAAGGAGCCTGGTCTTGCAGCAGATCCATGCACCAGAAAATTGACTTTGAAAGATCCAGCTCTAGTCATCACTGTCGCTCCCAGATTCGCTCAACTGCAAGTCACTCCTGAGGGTGTTCATGAGCTGGTTGCTGCCCTGCGGCCAGCTGGTTCCGTTGGCAGTGGCCGGCCTGCCGCTGTAGGGCTGCTGGAGTGACGGCTGTGGAGGAGACGCGGGCTGTTGGCCTCGCCTCCGCTGCTGGAGCTGTCATCCTCGCTGCCCTAGGAGCTCTTCGAGTCAGGGGAGCTGCTCTCACCGCTGCTGCTCATCTATTTGATAATGTCGACTTCCGCCCTTAGCTGTCCTTTGATGTCATCCAGCTGCGTTCCAGGTGAAGGGTTATCTTTCAAGGGAGAAGTCTGGGGTCCAACTGGAGTCTTCGTCGGGGTTCTGAATGGCATAGGTGGGGCGGAAGGTGGTGGCAGCTGTGATGGCTGTGGGGCACGACAGGGCTGCTGTTCCTTCCAGGCTTGGATTTTACTGCACCCCTCAGCCCTTGTTTTCTTGACCTGAATGCTGCTACTTAGTTTTTCCAGCACATATTCACTAGTGTCATAATTAATAATAAGCACACGGTCTTTCTGATAAGGCCGTTTGTTCGCCTTGAACACAGTCATTAGTGATGTGGATGCAGGGGGATGTGGCAGTGTAATCCCGACTTCATCGCCTTTGACAACCTAACGGTCTCCTTCACAGGAAGTATCTATAGATGCTGGATTAAAATCACAGCGAATAGTGTGGAAGCAGGCTCACAGTCGCTTTTCAAAGCTCTCCCTGAAGGGCAGGCAGTGTTCCTTGCAGTCCAGCAGCGGGTTTGCAGTCGCGTTCACTGCCCCGCACTGGCCTCGCGCTGGGACTGGGTCTCTTCCCGCGCAGCCCGAATTTTAAAATATATGATATTGAGAAAACTAGATGGCTTTATAGAAAAAGATAAAAAGATAAAATCATACAGTAGGAAACTTAAAATCGATCAGATGTTTAAACAGAAATGATGACATTTGGAAGTACTAGAAGGAAGCTTAGAATTCATTCCTCCACATCTGCAAGTAGAAAAACTTTTACTGTAACTAAAATTCAGGAATAATGAGAAAAGACTGAGATATTTGATCTCATATAAACAAAACTCTTGCATAAAAAGAAAAAAGGAAAGCAAGCCTTTTAAAAATCTGGCAAACTAGGGGAAAGTTTGCAAGTTATATCACAGATAAAAATTTGATATCCTTAATATAGAACATTTATAAAAATAGATAAGAAAACCAACAATGTTAGAGAAGAATGAGCTGGAACAAACAATTCCCAGAGGGAAAAAAAAATGCAAATGGAAGTTAACAGATGAAAGATTCTTAGCCTGACTCATAACAATAATGACAACAAAAAGACCAAATTAAAATTGAGATATTACTCAGATGAGCGAAGGCTCAAAGTTTGACAGTGGGCTCTGTTGTTTAGGCTGAAATGGAAAAAAGCGCTGTCATCCATTGCTAGGAAAAGTTCCCAGCCTTCAAAGAATGAACTACTGAAATATACAGTGAAATCGATGAATCTGAAAAAATATGCTGAGATAAAATCCAAGACATTAAAGAGTTAAGATTCCTGGTTTTCATTCAGGTGGCCTTGAATGAAAAAAAAAAAAAAGACATTATATAGTACATCTTGTATGATTCCATTTATATAAAATACTAGAACTGACAAAGCTAAACTACGGTGAGAGAAAGTAAATTAATGGTTGACAGGGACCAGGGAAGAGGGGATTAACTGTAAGAAAACACATTGAGAGCTATGAGAATATTCCATACCTTGATTGAGATGGCAGTGGTTATATTTGTCAAAACTTGTTAAATTATAAGTGTATTTAATTTTATATACATTATACATCAATAAATTTGATTTTTTAAAAGAAAAAGCTAATAGAAGAGTTAAAGACAATAAAGGAAGGAATGGGAGGAAAAGAAAAGAATGGAAAGGAAGGAAGGAAGGAAAGAAGGAAGGAAAGGAGGGAAGGACAGAGGGAGAGAGGAAGGAAGGAAAAGAGGAAACTTGATTCATATAAAACGAAACAAGAAAAAAAGGGTAAAGGGACAAAGACAAAATAAAGAGGAAACATAAAACAAACTCAACTATATCAGAAATCATATTAAATTTAAATGGACTGAAAACTTGTATTAAAGACAAAGACTGTCAGAATGTCTAAAAAAGGAAAAGAAACCAAAAAAGACCCAACTAA
Organism: Mormoops blainvillei; assembly: GCA_004026545.1. Lineage (NCBI taxonomy): Eukaryota > Metazoa > Chordata > Mammalia > Chiroptera > Mormoopidae > Mormoops > Mormoops blainvillei. The sequence continues at coordinate 23,997 of PVJD01008396.1, forward strand.
ATGTTGTTTACATAAGTGAAAATAAAAGAATGAAAAAAGATATGCCATGAAAACACTGGCTACAATACAACTAATGTGACTAGGTTAACATCAGATAAGCAGACTTTAAGATAAGAACATTACTAGTGATAAAAAAGGAGATTTCAAGATCTTAAAACAGGTCAGTTCAACAGTAAGAACAAAAATCTAAATTTTAAATCTTCTTACTAGAATTGCTTCAAAATATATACAGCAAAAATTAATTAAACTAGCCCTGTCTGGTATGGCTCAGTGGATTGAGTGCAGGCCTGCAAACCAAAGGGTTGCTAGTTCAATTCTCAGGGCATATGCCTGGGTTTCGGGAGCAGGGGGTGCTCAAGAGGCAACCACACATTGCTCTTTCTCTCCCTCTCTTTCCCCCTCCCTTCCCCTCTCTAAAAATAAATAAAATAAAATCTTTATTAAAAAATGGAAAAGATAATTAAACTAAAAGGGGAAATAGGCAAATTCACAATCATAGGTGAAAAATTTAATATATTTGTCGCAGTAACTGATAAAAAAAGCAGTAAAATATATATATATGTTATATATACCTATACATGGTGTATATTAAACAACACAATTAAGCAACTTGACCTCATTGACCTATTTGCAATACTATATTCCACAACTGCAGAATATATAATCTTTTCAAGTACACATGGAAAATTTACTAAATAGACCATATGCCTAACATAAAACAATTCTTAACAAATTTCAGAGAACTGGAGTCATAGAATGTTTTTCTGACCACTATGAAAATAAATTAGAAACCATAAAAGAAAAATAATTCAAAACTAGTCAAATATTTGGAAATTAAGCAATGCACTTATAAATAACCCATGTATCAAAAAATAATGAAAATGGAAAATATTTTCAAGTGCAAATGAAAATATGGCATAGCAAAATTTGAGGGTTAAGGCTAAAAATTATTATAGAAAAATGTAGCTTTAGATACATATATGAGAGTATTAAAAAAAAAAAATTTGAGAATCAGTTTCCTCAGCCTCCATCTCGAGAAGCTACAAAAAAAATAAAAAATAAAAAAAGAACACTTTTTTCCTGTAATGTCCAACTGCTCATGTCTGAAGTGCCCTGCAGTGTCAGCAGAAGATCCTGGAGCCCAGGCTGGTGGGCAAGCGGTCGCGTTTTACGGCACCTCCCAATTTGCTTAACAATCTGCCAGCCGATGAATCATGCTGGGGGCAGTATTACGGCTGCCTTCTGGACAGTGACACTGATTTTCAGAATGAAGGAGAGGGAAGACTGCGAATTTCTAAGGTTAGAAGAGTCCAGTGGAGAGGAGCCCACCCCAGGCCTTATAAAAAAGAACTAGTGTTCCGGGTTGCATCACTAACAAATTGTGTCTCCTAAACATACTTATCAAAACAGAAGGTCACAAGAACCATTAAAAGAAATCATTATGCCCATCTTTGCTAGGAGTCCTTCCCATAGAACCTCATAGAACACCCAGAATCCACTGAGACTGCTGTTCCCTGACTGTGGGGCACATGCTAAAACCCAGTTTTTCCAACCTCTAAGAGTCAGTCCCTTTTGCCAGCCAGGGGTGACTGACAAAGGTCAGAAGGACCTCAGTGAACATGGGGATCACTCCCAGTCCCACTCTGAGGTACTCAGGAGGTCTCTAGAGGACACACCCCAAGGACAAGAATCAAACACACCTCCACAGGAAAATTAAAAATCCCCAAAGTCTTACCTCAAAGAGGCCCAGAAAAGAGTTTGCAGCATCCTCTTTCTGAAGTGCTTACCTGGTCCTCAGCACACCTGTGCTTGCTGCTTTGCGCTGGGCACAGGGGCCATCTCAAGTCCTGGGTCAAGTCACCGCGGGCTACGCTAATAAGAATTCCCTCGAGGCCCGGGACCTAGGCCAGAGCAATGACCGCCACAGCTCAGGGTATTTCAGACAACCCTCAGCAAAGTGAAACACCTGTTTAGGCCTCTTTTTCTCCACACCAAGAGACTACCTTGGAGTTCTAAAGCACATGTGGATGTGAACGGTTGGAAGCTCCAAAGAAAAAGCAGAGAAAGGCTTTATTAATCAAACGACCAGGAATTTGAGACATGCTTATTGGCACTCTGAAACCGCCCTTGCTTTCTCTAATCTCCATTCTTCCTGCTAGACCTGCTCTCTCGTCTCACCCCGCGGTCCCTGGCATTCCCTATCACAAAGTCTCCAACACCAGCCTACATAACAGGGAAAGGGGAACCACATGCATCAAATTATAAGGAGACAAGAAAGAAAATAAATTAGAAGAGAGAGGGCAGGGTTTAGCAGGCATCCTGGGGAATGCCAGCATGAGGCACATCCTGGACCTGCAGTTGGCATCTGAAATGCAGGGATGTGGGGTAAGGGGGCATTCTTGTAGGACTGAGCCCTTAGTCTTTGGGATCCGATGCTCTCTCCAAGTACACAGTGACAGAACTGAGTTGAATGGTAGGACACTCAGGTGGTGCTGGAGAATTGCTTGGTGCTGTGGCAAAACCCCGCATACATTGGAATCATGATCAGAATTGTCGTATACTCACCCTAATTTAGTCCCCGTTTCCAGCTTTTGTAACTATTGCCTCGTCTTCCAAAGCTAAAATTAATTACACGATTAATTGCTTTTTGGAGGGGTTTTCACCCCTTTGATTCAGTAAACCTGGTCTGCTGTGAGACTTCAGCTCTCTAGTGGGTTTAAAAAATTGATTTTGTAAATTATCCAGCTTTTTCTCATTGCTAGGATTGAAGTGACACTATTTTGTTGCTTTCTAAATTGTAAGCAGGAACTGAGCCCTTTTTAAAATTATCCTTTTAACTATTTTTAATTGTACAATTCAGTGGCATTAAGCTTATTCACATTTTTAGTTTAAAAATAGACATTCCATTTTATAACATATTCTTAAATAACTTGGGAGGATTATCTATATTTATTTTGAATGCATTTTTTTTTCTCTTGGAAATTTAATACCACTACCACAGGAATATACACACACACACTCACAGAACTTTACAGAGACAAAATGAGTAGTTTAAATTTGATTTCCAATTCCTGTGCAAGTTCTAGGCTACCACTGGAGATAGCTGAGCTTATTATGAAGTTCTACAATTGAGCAATAAGGAGCCTCTCATTGAAATTCCAGTGCATGGGATTTTTCCATTCCACCAAGCAATTGTCCAAAACCAGCTGGTGTAACCGTGCCCTACGGTGGAGCCCTCTCCTTTAATTGCCACCACCTACCCCTTTAGAACTAGTTGAACACTGGCTTCTTCAATCTGTTTGTTTTGTTGTAACCACAAGTTGCTTAATATCCTAACCATAACACTCAATACGTTTGAGACGTGTTCTCAAATCAATAACCTGTGACCTGCCACTGAACAATCTTGCGGAAACTATAGGTAACATCTTAACATAAGGTTTTTGTGCTTCCTCACAGGGAAAAAAAAAATGTAAAGAGAAAATGATCATGAGGCAATGATTTACAGATCTGCTTTGCAGAAAAGAATGAGAATCGAGACCACCCCCAAGTATATGCGATCATTTGATGATGCCTCCAAGTCTGCACATTGTAATCTTATCAAGGAACTGGAAAGAATAGAAATTTACCCTGACTTCCCCTTCCATTCTCCCTTTCAAGCTTAAAAACCCCTTAACTCAGTCCAGCGAGCAAGATGGGTTCAATGCATTTCTCAGTTTCCCATCTTCTTCACTGGCACCTTCTCAATCAATAAAACTTTTTTTGCTTCAAACTCTGACATTTCAGATTTTGACTTTTGTGAAGTGCCTGGCACATGAACGAGAGATAAGCAATACTGGGTGCCCTACAATTCAACTCAATTCTGACACTATCTACCTGTACGTAGCATAGACCCCACAGGTTAAGTTCAGTCCTACAATCCTAGCCCCCCTACACTTCAAACGCCCATAGCAAGCCCAGGTTATAGATCAGAGGTTCCCATAGCCTCCTCCTGGAGTTCAATCGATTTCCTAGAACAGCTCACAGAACCCAGAGAAACATTTTACTTAGTAGATTATTGGTTTCAAGGCTATTAGTGTGCAAACAAAGTGTTTTAGTGCTAAACTCTCATTGAAGAGGATGGGCCTAGCTAAGGCGGGGGGTGGGGGTGAGGGGGAGGCAAGAGCTTGGGCGGCAAAAGCGAAGAGTGGCAAGAGGCATCGGGTCCTTTGTTCAGAGGACTTACATAGTTGGTAGGATGGAGGTGAGGGGGTCCCATATTGCTTGGTGGGTAAAGGTGGTGCCAGCTTCGGGGCAGGGGTGGGGGGCATGACTACCGAAACATTGGTATGTGTGGGAGTTCTTTTCCAGACAGTGGAAATGGTACATAGAATTTCAAGGACTCCCCTCCCCGCCTCCTAGGCTTTGGGGTGTTCGGGACACTAGGCAATCTTAGTGGGATTGTTAATGAAGCTTATAGAAGCCCAGTCTCAAGGAATCTCCCCTCCTCCTGCACTATCATAGTTTTGTAGCAGGGTCCAGCCAGCTCCCCCACCCAGGGGGATTTGTAACGGTGTCCAGAATTGGACCAAGAAAAATATAGGATATTCTCCCACCCACCCCCACCTGGCGGGCCACCTTGGGGAAAGGGAGACTGGAGCAGGGTCATTGAGAGTTACTTTGTATATCAATAACAGGCCAGCTCCACACCCGACAGGGGGTAGGCCCATTGAGAGCATTTTGCATGTCAATAACAGCAAGATGGCTTAATATCTCATATGCAAAGACAGTTATTTTGCATATAAACAAGACTAACCAGGAAGGTTTGCTTAACTTAAACCCTGGAGGTAACTGGGAAGCAGCTTCCCCAGTTCAAGTGCCCAGCTGTTGGTGTCTGAGAGCTGGGAGATGGTTCCCTCCATGCCATGGGAACGATGAGAAGACCATTCAGGACGGAAAGCGGAGAAAGGGCTCTTGCTAATGGACCAGGAGAAGTTTTCACGTGGTTTTGGATTAAGAACTGGCGATTGCGGTAACAGAGCTGATGGTGCTGGGAACCAGGAGAGGCCTGCCTAGGGGAGCCCCGGGCTTCTCTTCTTTTCCTCCTGAAGGGTGGTACACCTGACTGGTCTGATTGGGCAAAGGCGGTAAAGGCAGGACTGTGTGTGTTGGCGGGTGTTTCAATAGGATACTGAGATTTAATGGCGACATTTAGCTATTATTCAAAACCTGTATAAGTTTTAAATAAATAATTCCTTTTCACCAAACTCTGGCATCGAGAGCCCTAATTTCTAAGGGCGGTGGGCAAAGAACCTAGAACGGAGGGACCTCAGGGAAGGTGGGGTGTTGTTTCCCTAAGTATCCGAGTCCCCCACCCTCAACGGGTCCCCGTTTGGTAACAGTTTTGCTTGTGATGTTCAGAATGCCTGGCAATCTTACTGGACCAGGCTTAGGACTGCTGGGTCAACCGGTTAGGCAGGTCTTCTTTTGCTTCTAGCCTTCTGTATTAAGTCCTTTGTTAGATTATAAAGGCGAAGACCCTGCTTCTATTTCCCCTCTGGCTGCTCATTCCTACTGCTACCTAACAAAAGCACCCTATGAGGTTACTTTCCATAGGACTCCTTTTTTTCAAGCTTCTTTAACGATCTCACTAAGATTGCCTAGTGTCCCGAACATCCCAAAGCCTAGGTATAGGGAAAGGGGGCAGAGCTTCCATGCCCTCCCCAGGTACACCACTCTCCGCACTTTTCCTCATGTTCACCAACCTCTAAACCTAGTACTCTTGAGTTTTTACAAAGGCTTTCTTACGCAGGCATTAGTAAGTTATTGGCTATTCATTATTGAACTCAGTCTCCAGCCCCTCTCCCCTTCCAGGAGTCAGGGAGTGCGGGGCTGGAGAATTCTAATCCTCTAATTGCCCCGTTGTCTCCACTGGCAACCAGCTGCCATCCTTAGGCACTTTCCAAAAGTCATCTCATTAACCCTCTTGTCACTTAGAATATTCCAAGGATTTTAGGAGCTCTGCAGTAAGGGGACAAAGACCAAAAATATATTTCTCATGTTTTACATAATATCCCAATATTAAACAGACAAAATGCACTTTTTCAAAATTTCATTTCCCCTGTATGTGCCAAAAAAAAGGGGCCACATACCAAACTTGGCAAGCTCAGAGGAGACCTGCATGGTGGCCTTACAAACTCAGACTGAAAGTAACCACATAGGATGGTCTGAAATGAAACCTTTTCTAGCTAAAAGTGAGTCATGGTGGGTAGTCATCCATCCTAGACTGGTATCTTCCTTAATAAAAATCAATCTTTACCTTAAATGAGCCTGTCTATTGTCTTTTTGCATCTACAATAACATACCTCTGGAATGTCTGGGTAATTTCCTTTTTTCCAGACCCCTCAGGGGACAACTTCCCACCAAAGCAGGAGACCACAGAGGCCCTCATTATTATTATTGCTGTGTTAGTTGTTAAAGGTTAAATTATCCAATACCCACCTATGTAAAAGAAGTGTGTGTGTGTTCATTTCATTTTTTATCTAACCCCAGAGATTCCCCCCACCTTTGTTTTCTTTTGCCTCCTTAATCTATCACCAATGAATTTCATGTAACCTCCTTAAATATTCCACTTTGATTCTGTTGTATAAAGTAAGGGCTAAAATGACTGTCAACATAAAAAACATTCAAATCTGTGGAGAATTTTTGCTTAGTTTATTTGAGCCAAATTGACAACAATTGCCCTGAAGCACTGTCTCAATGGATTGAGAAATGCTCTGGACAATGACAGTTTAGCCACTTATTTGATGCATTCGAATCAAAGGAGGAGCCCTAAGGGTGTTACACAAAATCCATTGGTGACAGATTAGGGAGGAGGAGAAAGCAAAGCGGGGAAACCTCTGGGATTGGATCAAAGGTAAATTGATAGACACACACTTCTTTTTCATAGGTGGATAAGGGATAAGTTAACAGTCGACAATTAACATGATAACAATAACAATGATTTGTAGTCTCAGCTTGCGCCCCAGGGGTTTGGGATAAAGGAAGTTACCTTGACATTCCAAAGGTATGTTATCCTAGATGCAAAAAGACAACAGACAGGCTTAGTTAAGGTAAAGACTGACCTTTGTTAGGGAAAAATACAGGCCTAGAACTTGACTACCCTCTATGAACGGCTTTTAGTTAATAAGTTCATTTCAGATCATCCTTTCTGTTAACCTGAAGTCTCCGCTTTTGTAAGGCTACCTTGCAGGCCTCCCCTGAGCTTGTCAGGTTAATATGTTGCCCCTGTCCTTCCACACTGCCATTTTCTGGAGTATTTTTTCAATCCATTGAGATTTTGCTTCTCGGCAACTGTCAGTTTGACTCAAATACACTCATAACAATTCTTACAGGTTTAGATGCTTTTTACGTCAACACCTGGGAAAATAGTTACTGAAAAACTGTATTTCAGAGCTTGGGTTAAAATACTGCTTTTGGGTCAATCCATGTGTGAGCAAGACAATATTTTTAAAATCCTGGCCCTTCCTCTATCTTGGCAGGATTTAAAGATTTCTAATTAACTGGAGTGTTCCAAACTGTACGGGGATTATGGTTTTCAATGGACAGAGCCAAAAGTCTTCTATCAAAATACCTATTGTGAGAAAAAGTAGAAAGAAAATGAAATGGCTGCTAGCCTGCTCTATATTAGGATATTATCAGAGAGAGCTGTGCTACTTGTCCTTGGGGAACAGACGAATTCAGGTGACAGGGTACCCAAATTTGAATTTTGCTTAGTGAACTGGCAGAAATGTAACGTAAAGGTCAATTTTATGGGTCGATTTAACTCAGCCCGGATAGCTGGTAAAGCATTGTTTCAGAGTGTCCCCTTAAGGGATGTCTCTGGAAGAGATTAGCATTTGAATTCAAAGAGTAAATAAAGAAAATCCCCTTCACCAATGGAGCATCATCCAATCCTTTGAGGACCTGTGTAGAACAAAAGGCAGAGGAAGGGCGAATTTGCAGGCTTTTCAAGAGCTGAGGCACCCATTTTCTCTTGCTCTCAGACACTGGCCCTCCCAGGACTCCAGCCTTTGCACTCCCGACTTACACCGCCAGCTTTCCTGGTTCTCCAGATCGTAAACAGATTGCCTCCATAATGGTGTCAGCCGCTTCCTATAACCTCCTCATACATTTATTTGTCAATTTATTTGGCAAAAGACCACCAGAGTATGAGACCACAGCATCCCTCATTGTAATCTTTTTCTGGAATACCATTTCTTTGTGCTGTAAACATTAATTATTATCTATCCTTTGCCCACCAAAGTAACAGAAGTATGTGTTTCTCCATTTTGCTTTTTATCCAATCCCAGACATTTACCCACTTTGCTTTCTCCTGCCTTATAAATCTACCACCAATGGATTTCATGAAACCCTCTTTGTATCTTCTCTGATTCTAATATGTTGAGATTTTGCTTCCTGACATATGTCCTCAGTTTGGCTCAAATAAACTCATAAAAATTCTCTACAGGTTTGAACATTTCTTACATTGACAGCTTCTTACTAAAATATATTATTAGTCCACAGACTTCTCTTTTATTTCTGCTATATTTGTTCAGACCCCTCGTTTTCTAGAGTAATGGCTGCGCTCAATTAAAAAAAATAGTCAGATTTTTCAGACCGAACTGATTGTAATAAAAGACAAAATGACAGTACATAAATTATCTCAAAATACTAACATGTGGGAAACATCCAGTTTTGCAGCAGAAAATTATGTATTTACCCATTATGTCTCAGTAAATCCTAAATTTTCCTAAATAATTAAATAAAGAAACAAAGATTTAACACCAGCAGAAAATTTCTCAACTCAATTTATTCTGTGTTGATGAATCTGCTTAAACAAATCAATCTATTTTACTCAAATTGGAACTCAAATATCTGTGAACTGACTTTGCATTAAAATGCCTCATATTATCAAATCTCATGTTTAAGTTACTCTTATTCAGTTGAGGCAACTCAACGGAAAAAAAACACAGCCCCAGAGATCAGTACATTGTGTTCTTGTTCCTGCCACCAACACAATGTGTGACCTTGAACAAGTCATTTGAATTAAAAGACTAAATAAAGAAAATCACCTTCATCAATGGAGCATCATCCAATCCTTTGAGGGCCGGAGAAGAACAAAAGGCAGAGGAAGAGCGAATTTACAGGCTTTTCCTGAGCTGAGGCATCCATTCTCTCTTGCCCTCAGACAGTGGCCCTCCCTGTACTCCAGCCTTTGCACTCAGACTTACACCGCCAGCTTTCCTGGTTCTCCAATACACAGATCGTCTCCACAATGGCGTCAGCCGCTTCCTGTACATGAAAAGCCCTCCTATTCCACTCAGGGCCTCAGCTTCCGTATCTGTAAAATGTAGTTTAAATTGAACTGCATGCTTCTTAATGTTCCTTCTAATTCTGAAATCCTCTAAAGTTACTGTAAACTTTTCCCGTGTTAACCCTATCCTACTTTTCAGTAATACCAGTCACTCTGCCTTCCCAAAGTGCAGCCAAGAAGTACAAGGGTACGTCACTGCACTGTTGATACAGATCGGCCCGGGCAGGAGAAGGGAGGGAACTGCCCAGGGGTAGGGACAGGGTCACGTTGCCCCAGTAACCAAGCTAGCATGCAGACAAATTTCCCTACCCCTGAGGTAAAAATGCTGGAGGAAGTCACTGTGTTGAGCATGCAAAAAACTAGTGAGGTGATTGGCTAAGAGAAAGGCCCTCCTACTCTAGGTCCCTGGGTGAGGGTGAGACCAGAGGATACAGCTACATGTGACTGTAGAAGATCAACATGAAGGCAGATAGAGGCACTGTCCTCTCAGTCCACCTAGGAAAAGGACAGGATTGGCCAGGTAGGCTGGACCCTGCTGGAAAGCACAGGAATTTAGGCCGGGAGATTTAAATGAAGGGAAGGGAGAAATGTACTCTCTTCTTTCTTGGATCCATTTGGCAGATGTGTGGGTCAACAACACACATGGACTCCAGGAGGGAGGCCGAAGCTGGACTTAGCTCCCTCCAAAGGACAGATAAGGATGGAGTGGGGATTCTGGGCACTGTTTTGGGTTTTGCTCTTTTCAGGAAGAGCTCGGTTTTGTTTGTGTTTTACAGAGGAGATGATCCTGGAGGCGAGGGGTACCCCATCCTCCCAAATTGTGTAACATTTTAATAAAGAACTCTTTCTTACCCCACCAACCTCTGTCTCCAGAATTTGCCTATCAGTGGTGGCAGACAGTTGAACTCCACTTTTGTTCGGTAAGAGGGTGAAGAATAATCAGGAACATCACTGCTCTATCACCCAAGAAAACAGAATTGAGTGGTTCTCAAAATGATAGGAAAAGGAGGAAGGAGCATTATGCCCTTCAAATCAGGTGTCATTACTGTTTATTCCTGCTTCTCTAAAACAAACCTGCATTTGTGTCTGGGCCATTACTTCATTCAGAATATGCTCTCCGCAGGTGGCACCATGACTTGCCGTAGACAAACGCTTCCCAACGTGGTATTTGATAAGTTGACCTAGAAGTAAAATACATCTTCTGCTGGAGCCTGCAAATTAGTTTGAAGTACTCTCCCCAGAGGGCCCTATAGGAAAGAGTCTTGACAGAGGAGAATTCCCTAGGTATATCCAGCCAATCAGTCAGCATGGATTTAGGGCCCACGGTGTACCTAATGATTAAATACAGCATTTAGACTCAAAAGAAGAATAAGACAGGAACCATACCCTCCAGAAAACAAGAGTCATTCTTATCAAATCATGAATGGAAAAGAGAAGGTAGAGAAAAGTAAAAGCTGGTCTGAGTGATAAAGACTTTAAAGGTTGGAGCTTCTCAAGTGTGGAGGCCATTGTGGCCCAGAGTACGCGGATAATGCTCCCAAATGAAAGTCGTCTGCAGCAGGCCTGGAGTGGGATGCTTTGGGAATAGGCAGGAGGCAGAAAGCCAGGTTTTCCTGTGGGAAGCCTTACTGGCCCTTTATTTCCTGTGAGCCCAGAAAACTGTTCACTCCCTACCTCACACGCAAAATGCTGGTCTCCAAAACTAAAGATAAATAAACCTCTGTGCCACTAAAAATGTTCCTTGTGAAGACTGGGAGATATTTTTTAAGTTGTTGGGAGAAAAAGAGCTGAATACGATAGCCCAAAATGCAGTGAGAGGGACAAGATTTGTCTTTCCAAGAGATAGACAAGTTCCATAAATGACATTAAAGAATTGCTCAGTTTATGTTCCCAAAGATTAAAATTATTTGTTGGTTCAGAGGCAAAGGCCAGATAATCCTCTTCCTGTGTCACCTGAGAGAACTTTAAAATCAGGCAGAGAGAGGCCACACGTGCCCGCTGCACCAACAAGCTATTGCTATGAGGCTTCGCTTCATTACCATTGTCCATCGTTATCACTGTCAGGATATTAAAGCTCCAGGACATTTTCTAGATAACCGAAGTCCGTCGTTCAAGTGCTAAGAATTTTTCTGTGTGCGTTAGAAACTCAGCCAACCTTCTAAAAATACACTATCCACTTCCCCTGTACACTTACATTAGAATGTTCCTAAAATAACTTTAATCTTATTTGATAAGCATGTACATTTAACAAGAACATGAATTATTCTGCATTCTGTTGTCCTACAAGTGATGGCCTCAGGCTTTAAGAAGTGTGGGATTGATACTTCCTGCCCGAAATGATCCCAGATACTGTGCATTTTGGTTTCTTACATATATATATATATATATATATATATATATATATACACACACACACACACACACACACATATGTATATACATTTTTTTGGCTTTTTAAAAAATTGTTGTTCAGATACATTTGTCTCCATTTTCCCCCCATTACTCTCCCCTGCCCCACCCACCCCACCTCAATTCTACCCCCTTTGGCTTTGTCCATTACATCTGTATTTTATAATTACCATTTTTCTTTTTCACATTCAGATTGTCAGATGGCATTTCTAGCATTACTACTATTATCTCTAATAATAATTCAATCTACTTTTTTTTTTACAAAGTTACTGTTTTCAGAAGCCCAATTTAAAGATGTTTATGATCGTTCAAAAATAAGAAGCCTTAAAATTTGGACTAAAATGCCTCTCTCCATGATATTCACAAACTTTAAAGAGTGGATTTTCTTACATCTACTTTCCTTTTCCTTCCTACTTGGCACTCAATATCCCATAGGAGACCAGTAGCTTGAGAAGAATTTCAGTAAAACTCACAGTAAACATGATCCTGGGGAAGGTAAGTCCCTGAGTATAAGCTGGTTCCACAGCCCAGACTGCAATTTCTGACCCCCAGCACTGATCACATTACCTGTGTTATACATGCTTATAGAACTATTGTTTACTGCAGAAAATTTAACTGTTTGTAATGATATATCCATTTGTGATTTGATTGATATTTGCATCCCCAAAAGTGGGGACTGTGACTGGTTTTGCTCACCACTACACCCCCAGTCCCTTGTCTAGTAGGTACTCAGAAACTTTGTGATGAATGACAGAAAGAAAATGCAACAAGGCCAGAGCCCCAATTTCTGATTTTAGTGGTCCTATCTTGTGCAACCTTGGACAGAGCATTATACCTCCTGAGTCTCAGGTACCACATTTGGAAAAGGGTTTTCAACAGGATGGTCATAAAATGTTCATCCACTTTAGATGCCCAATCTATTTAAATATAAGGAAAGGATAGAATATGACATGATTAGAGGATGGTCCAGAAGGGAGCTGGAGAAAGGCAGTGCCTGGGTTGATCAGCTGAGCATCCCCAGGAAAGGTCAGGAATAATTCCTGGGAGAAATGCGAACTCTCCAAGGCCATCCATACTTTGGAAAAATTTTGAAGGGAAAGGATTCTCATTGAAACTCTCCTTTACCTTTGTACATCCCTTTCTCAAATCCCAATACACATCACCATCATCATCTCCATGCCACAGACGCCAAGAAATCAATGTTACAATGCTTCCCATTCTGCCCTTCCTCTAAGAAAACACTGGAATGAGCTATTCACCTAGAGGTGCAGTTTTAGGAACTTCCTATTACTGTACCCTCCTGCCATCAGAGTTTACATTTTTCAACTCAGCCTGTTTGGGGAAATGTTGAACTCATTAATTATTTGATAAAGACTAAACTTCAGGTAAGGAAGAGGTACTCTTTGTAGTGGTCAAAGAGAGGTTTATAAATCTCAAATTCTGCCCAGAGGCCCCACTATTCTTCCAGCCCCACCTCAGTGCCTGGGTCCTAGGAGCACTAGAAAAATACAAGTAGGCAAACCCAGTCCTACATACCACTTTTTCATCAAAATCATCATTTGTACCCTACCTCCCAGGATCAGGACTATGGTGAAGCAAGTGAGGTGTTTACTTTGGAAGTAAAATTTAAGAAAGTGCCAAAAGTTCCATAATCAAGATAATATTTGAGCCCTGGCTGGTGTGGCTCAGTGGCTTGAGCACTGGCCTGCATACTGAAAGGTTGCCAGTTCAATTCCCAGTAAGGGCACATGCCTGGGTTGCAGACTAGGTCCCCAGTTAGGGGTAGGAGAGAGGCAACCAATCGATGTTTCTCTTGCACATCAACGTTTTTCTCCCTTTCTTTCTCCCTCCTTTCCCCTCTCTCTAAAACAAATAAATAAAATCTTTAAACAAAAAAGCTAACATTTTAATAAAACACTTTAAAATTAAAATTAATGCAAAAATTAATGATAAACAAGGTTTCAAATTTGCCCCTCCAAAGCAAAGGGAGCCAGAGTTGCCATGCTAGATAAACTGCCTTGCACATTTTATGCCTCAAATCTTTGGAATGTTAAAACAGAACAAAATAACCTTTGGACTGGGTCTAGGACAATACTGTGTCCCCAAAAACTATTTGCAAAGATAACAAGGAAGCCATTATTATGACTACTGGATTGACAATTTAAAACATTTTTAGTTTTTATTTATTTATTTTCACAGAGGGCAAGAGAAGGAGAAAGAGGGGGATGGAAACATCAATGCCTAACTGGGGACCTGGCCCACAATCCAGGTATGTATCCTGACTGGGAATCAAACTGGTGACCTTTTGGTTCTCAGGCCAGCACTTAATCCACTGAGTCTCATGAGCCAGGGCTAAAATCATTTTTAGACTCTTTTCCTCAACACTGCCTATGGAGGTGACAGCCATCTCATACTCAGCACCATGGCTGCCCCCAAACCCCTCATGAAACCCAAGATTGTCAAAAAGAGGACCAAGAAGTTCATCTAGCACCAGTCAGACTGATATGTCAAAATTAAGCAGAACTGGCAGAAACCCAGAGGCACTGATAATAGGGTCCACAGAAGATTCAAAGGTCAGATCTTGATGCCCACGTTGGTTATGGGAGCAACAAGAAAACAAAGCATGTGCTGCCTGGTGGTTTTTGGAATTTCCTGGTGCACAACATCAAGGAGCTTGATGTGCTGCTGATGTGCAACAGACCTTACTGTGCTAAGGTTGCTCACAACGTCTCGTCAAGGAACCGCAAAGCCACTGTGGAAAGAGCAGCCCAGCCGGCCATCAGAGTAACCAATCCCAATCAGGCTGCACAGCAAAGAAAATGAACAGACAGGATTGTGTACACATTGTATTTGTGTTAATAAAACCATAAAATTCTGCAAAAAAAACACAACCCATTGTTTAGAGTTAACATCATTATGTTGTTATCTGCACCAATAGAAATGTCTTTTTTCTACTAATGTAATTGTTCCCCTTCCCCTTCTCATAAATCCCCATCATCTTTGTCTCCTAATTAAAATACTATTTGGGCTTCTGCCTGAATCAGTGTGTCCCAAATAGCTATTGTTTCTGAACTCAAATAAATGCTTTTTGCTTCTCACTTTGAAAGGCCTATTTATAAGTTAACAAATTTTTCATTAGCCAACATCAGGGGTTTTTAAATTTTGTTTTGTTTTGTTTGCCTTAGATTCCAAAATGGCTCCTCTTGGTACTTCCTCTCTCATTTTCTCCCATTCTGATGAAACAGAACTGTGAGTGCACATAACGGAATGTGCAAAGGAGGCACATTTGTGCGCGTTGCATCACTACTTGCAATGTGAGCACCCAGGGTTAAGGCCAAAATCGTTGCCAGTCAAGAACTGGCAGGGAGACACTTTCATCTGATGCTGCCTCTCAGGATGAGCCTTGAAGGGATATTTCCCAAGGGCTAAGAAAAATTCTCTCACTGGAGCACAGTAGTACTGTCCTATGTTGAAACCATTACTCTTCTACACAAGAAATGTAAAAGCCATGTACAGATACCCATTCCACCCTACATATTTAAGACGGGATCCCTGCCATTGCTGGTGGTGAAACAGCACCAGAATGTTATCGGACCTCAGTTCAGCAACCTCAGTACTTGAGTTTTGGCTAAGAAAGAATTCAGAGGCAAGACTCAAATACAAGCAAAAGTTTATTTAGAGAGTCACAGAGGAAGAGGTGAGCTGTGGAAGAAGTGAGTCAGCTGGGCTGGGTGGGCTCAGGGAACAAGTTACAGAGCCCTTGAAGCTTAGGAAAAAGAAAGGCAGAGACAATGTGCCTGAGGGAAAGAGAGGGAGAAAGGCTTGGGCAGTGCTCCAGAGACAGAGAGAGAGAGAGAGAGAGAGAGAGAGAGAGAGAGAGAGAGAGCGCGAGCATGCACTCTGGAGAAAGGGGTGGGGAAAGGCACAGGCATGCTCAAGAGAGAGAAAGATCATGCTGAGTCCTTTGTCTTAAGGGGCTTTATCTGTTTTCCAAAGGCAGAAATTTTAGAGGAGGTCTCAGGAGAGGATCTCAATAGAATATTCATCAGCTTCAGAGGGTGTCCTTTCAGGGTTGTGGTCTCTACCGATTGGTCAGGGCCAAGACAGGGGGTCATTAGTCATTGTAGCTGGACCTGATGTCAACCATGATATTGCCCCACTGAGCCTTGCTGCTTTTCTGGGCCTGGAGCTGAAACACAACTGAGGCCTAGATATTACCTCTAGGGCTTAATGCTTAAGGGAGTGGTTGTGCAAGGGCATGTATGGATTTGTATGAGGCTATTCTCTGGCATCCTTGTTCCTCCTCTAAGGGGGTATACCACATGCTAGCAACACACCAGGGGAAGAAAGGTAAGGGGAGGGTCCAAACCACATGATTCCTTGTATGAAAGGTCAAGGGGTCTAAACCACATAACTAGCAATATGCCAGGGGATCTAAACCATATGACCAGTGATATGCTAAGGGAGGAAAGGTCACCCTGGGGGCAAGGTCCCACCCTACAATTGTCCCTTGCTAGCTACCTGGGGCTTTCCACCCTGGTGACGTTCCATACTTGGCCCATCATTTTTACTCTGCTCATGCTTAACTGCCTACTACACTGTGAAACAGAGAAATCTTTCACTTCCTGTTTCACCAAACATTCCTGTTGTAATAAAATCCACAAACATTATTGATCGTTTTCTATCACTCTAGGAGCAAGTGCAGTAAGCTATTTCTCTTTGTTGAGCACTAAGAGACCATGATAAATGGTGACAGAGAAGGATCTGTGTTCTGAGAAACTTTTAGTGTTTCCTGAGGACCCCCGCTCCACTATCCCCCAAGGGGTGGCGGGGTGGGGGAGGAGGCATCTCATCAGTGCTGTTAGTCAGGGTGCTGTCAAGGATCCAGCTTGACTCTGCTAATGTAGCCGGGGAAGAATGCCAAAGAAGGAACGCACCTTACTTTAAGTGAATGGGAAGATATTTTTGAAATGGAAATTAATCCTTTTTGAAAATAAATGGTGGAATGGGGTCTACTCTTGAATGGAGTACTAATACTGCGTAACAGCTGTGGCCAGCTCAGACACTGCAAGTATGATGGGGAAGTCAGGCAGCGCTGACCTCATGCTGCCGTAGGTAATATTCCTCTGGTCCTGGTTCCTCGCTGTGCCCTACTTGCAGTTTCAGTATCTATCCTAGTTCAGCTCCACTGATCTCTTGTAAAAAATTGAGGACTAAGTTTAGCAATGGTCCCTATTTAAAAAATAAAATTCAACAGAGTAAATTTGAAGATCTAATTGGTTTATTAAGCAAATCATGGATCAGGCAGCATCCCATCTAGCGACTAGAAGGATGCTCTGAGGGACTGTACAAAATGGGAGGTTTTTGTAGGAAGAAGGGTGAAGCAAGGGCACTAATAATCTAAAGAAAAGAAAGGATTATTTTGGGGCCCAGACATCTTTTTATTGGAGGAAGGGAAGGGGTTTGTAATCCTGTAGATTACCTCTTCTCTCTCTGGGGGGTGGGGGTGAGGAGGATGGAGAGGGCCCATATGACCGATTATCTTAACTGGTACTTGACCAGAAAAGTCCATGCTGGTTGTTTAAGGCTGTTCCTGGGAGAGGTTAAAATTGCAATTAGATCAAGTATTAAATCTAGGATCGGTATTGTGGGCTTTTAACTCGAGTGATGCCACTTTGGATATGTAGGTTTTTTCTTCAACATCTCTCACGATTATTTTTCTATTTTACTATAAGACCGGTAAGTAAAAAGATAGGGAACCTGAGTTAATCACATAAACATTTCTTAATCAGAATTCTTAAGGAAACACACACAAAATGGCCTCAAAACATGAGGAAAGAACAGGTGCGTAAAACAGGCCAAACAGTAAGATTCTTTTCTTTTTATGTTGATGGGTCAACTCTCTAATGGAGATTCTGAAAGTTATCAAGTTCAGCTGAAGGCTGCAGTGCTGATAATCTCTTCAGTTTTTCTATTCTGAACTACGTGGATCTGGCTCCTAAAAAGGCATCCTCAGAAAGGGCTGGCCACATGGGAGGCAGGATCTGGCTAGCCCAATGATTCTCAACCGGTGTGCTACAAGGAATTTTAAAACATGCAATACCTGAGTATTTATTCAGCAGCACTGACCTCTTTTCCCTTAGATTGTCAAATAAAAAAAGACAACAGCTAACACAACAATAGCTGCCTGGTGTGAATAAAGCAAAATTATACCTATAATTTTATCAGATCAACAACAACAAAAAATTGTATTTCTTGGTGTGCCACAGAATTTTAGTAAGTAGTTAATGTGTGCCTGGAGATGAAAAAGGTTGAAAATCGCTGGTTTACTGTAATTCCAAAGGACCACACCCGCCTCCATACAACAGACTCTGAGCGAGGGAAACAAAAGTAACTGCCCCTAGCAGCCACTGGGCCCTACGCTCAACCCGCAGTGGCCATGGAACCTAGGGGACAATGGCATTTCCGAGGGCCTGGAGGGCAAGCAAGGCCCAGGCTGTGGGATCCTCGAGGATCTCAGTCATGCCCTGCAGTGCTCGGTGGCCAACTCTTTTTGGTGGCTCTTCCCGCTGGTGGTCCGCCAGCAGTTTCCGCGCTTGCCCGGGCCCCACTCCTCCCGGCTGCCATGAATCGGCAATGTGTACCAGTTGGCCGCCTCGGCCGAGCTCCCCCATGTCTACAAGAGAAAGCAGAGCCAGGTGTACCGCGAGGTTCAGCCCCACTGGCTGACAGCCGTTCCAGGCCAGTAGCTGTCAAGACCCGTCCCCATGTACCAGGACCTTGGAGAAACCTCTTCCTGCGTCGGCAGAACTTCTCGACGCTACGTCCCCTGCGGCGTACCCCCACCAACCTACGTACAGGTCCCGCGGGATCCTCCTCCTCCGCGAGCAACAAGGGTGGGCTCCCGCTCCTGCGCAGTGGGGCCTGGGAGTCTGAGCCATGACTTGGGTCCTACGGGCTCTGTGATCCGGAAGAGAAGCCCAGGCCTAGTTTTTCTGCTCCATGGGAACTCTGTAGCTTTAGTTACACCCGCGGCTTCTCGGGAAGACAAGGCATCCGAATTCTAGGACCAAGTGAATAGGTAATTGGAGGTTCTTGGATGTTTGCTTCTGAGCACGGCTGGTCTAGGCTTTTGCTGTGAAGCTTAGCAAGGATCCGGGAATGAATGAATGAATGAATGAATGAATGAATGAATAAGTGAATGAATGAAGACAAATGGGTGCGGAGTCCTACAACGCAGGTGAGCAGTGTCGTGCTAAAAGGCCAGCAGCATCCTCATAGCAAACCCTGACCCTGCGCCTGCTGCGGGCCGGCCTCCCTTCCAACGTGGACCCCTTTAACTCACAGCGCCTGGGGTGAGGGTGGGGGTTCGGGGGCGGGGACCGCTGGTCCTTCCTGTCACGGGAGGAGACTGAGCCCAGCCTGGCCGCTGCATCAGGGGAAAGGGCCAGACACAAGCTTGCGTCTGGAAGGGCGCCTGACCTCAGAAGGAGGCAGCAGGTTCAGAGCACTGGCCCCCACGGTGCTCCCCTGCTTTGTTCTGAGTCCATTCATTTCTGTGCAGCAACGAACCAGACTCTTGTCAGGTGTTAGGCATGGAGGGGAAGGAGGCCGACACAGCCCGACTTCAGGGAGTTCCAGTCTAGTGAGAGGGAGAAAATCGATCTAATTGTCGACCACAAACTGTGGTGAGTGCTTTGCAGGAACAGCTCGGCAGGGCTGTTTGGCAAATAGTGTTTCAGGTTGGGGCTTAAATCTTTATTTAAACCAGGTTTTAAAAGATTTAGTCTAGGTTTCTGCAGCTCACTAATGGCTTATACCGCTAAAGGGAAGCTGTCCTTAGGAAAAGCAAACGTACACTTCTTAGATTTTATTTTATACCCTCTAGTTCGCCAAGAATTGAGGATATTTCCATTTAATATATTTAATCTGCTGTGTTGATACAAAACATCATAATATTCTAGTGGAATCAAAAAATGTAGGAGCATGAGACTAGAGGTTGATCTTTTTTCATCAGATTAAACTTGACCTTTACTTCTCTGAATCTGAACTTCTCTCTGCATAAGAACAGTAACTCTAAACAGTAAAGTGCTATTTAAATATTCTTAGTTATTAATTATAGAACAGATTTATTTGGCCTATGAATTTTAAAATATTTTTAAACAAATTATTTGGATTTTTTTGCAGGATAGAAAGTTAAGTTTTTCATATATAAATATATGAATTACAAGAAATTCTGTATTGTGAATGTAGCTTTCCAGAAGGGGGTAATCAAAGTCTCCTATCATAATAGATTACAAATTAAATTGTAAATGTTCTGGAACACTATTACCTTGGGCCAGGTAGATCTGGTACAATGGACAAGAATTTGTCATGAGTAACCAGTTTTATTGCTGGTATAAATATTTGAGGCCGTCATGATTCTTTCCAAGGAGGACTGTTTCCTGCAAGGGGCAAAATCAAATGGGGCTAAACTGTGTGACTCTGCCAAAAACTTAATTGGAAAACAACCAAACATGTTAACTCTTTAAACTTCAGCAACATTTGACCTTTACCTTATTTGGGAAGCACCCCGAAAAGTCTCCCTTACTTAGAGGTGTTTCCCAATTCTGACAAAACCTCAAAGTTACATAAATTGTTAAAATAACTACTATTTTTTGAAGTGGGAGGAGACTATTATCTCCAGTACTCTGTTGTTCCATTTCTCTGTTGCTCTCTCTCTCCTGTACTTCTGGAAGCTCATGGAAATTTGTAAATAGTCTTATTTTTCTACTGTCGTACTTTATAATTTGGAGATATGTATGTGCTCACAGAAGAAGCTCTGGACTGAAAAATTGCTTATGAGAAATGACAATCACTTTAAGTGACACCTGCTTTTATGAAGTCTGTGAATTCAGTTTTTTGGGGTTTTTTTGGTTTTTTTTTTTTAATAATTCTTGAAAGGAAGACAGCCAGTCCTTAGGTGGTTGCCAGGGGCTGGCAGTAGGGGAAAATGGAGAGTTAGTGTTTAATTGGCACAGATTTTCAGTTTGTAAGGTGAAAAGAGTTATGAAGATGGTTAGTGATGAAGATTATAAAACATTATGAATGTATATCATGCCACTAAATGTACACTTAAAAATGGTTATAATAGTAAATTCTATATGTTTTACCACAATGAAAACATTGGGGTCACAACTGGGACAATTGTTAGCGTTAGGTATTAAAGATGAGTTATTGCTGATCTGAGTTTATTCTTTGAAGTAAAAGAAAGGATTCAAATGTTTGCATACAAAAACAAAACAAAACAAAACAAAAAGATGCTCCTTGATCTAGATTCTGTTCTGAATATTCACCTAAAAAGTTAGCCTTAGAGCCAGCCCCTCTTCCCGTTCCTGTCGCTTTTTGATTCCAAACCTCCTCTCCTTCCAAACTCAGTGCAACATTCCCTAAGTTCTCCTCACTGTGCAGTTTCAAACAGGTATCCTTTAACAGCTTGTATAAGGGACCTATGCATCACTCTTTTACATAAAACACAGGAATTGCATTATTAGCAACCTGCCAGTACTGAGGGCTGTGTGAGGCATTCTGGAGACTGCAAAGGAAAGAGAGAAACAATGTATAAGAAGAGGGACAGAAATGTTAACCAACTATACTATCATGTATTCACAGCTATAATAAAAATGCTGTAAACCTTGCTGCTCAAAGTATGGTTTGCAAATCAGCAGCATTTGTATCACTGAGGCATTTGTAAAAATTGAATGACCTCTGGCTTCAGTCCAGACCTGAATTAGAATCTATATGTTAACATACGTAGTGTGCACATGAGTCTCATGGCAATACTACTGGTGCGTGGATCACACTTTCAGATATGAGGTTGTAGAACACAAAGGAAGAGACATTCTACCTAGCTGAGTGAAGGGTAAGTGTGTCATTAGAAGCATCACAGAAGGGGTACCGTATGCCCTGGACAAGAAAGGACGAGAAGACTTTGCTGAGTATATGGGAGGAAAAGACAGGTGGACGGGCAATCCAGGTAGAGGAGATAACACAAAGACATAGGGCCATGAACGGCATCTTTAGAGAATGATAAACAGTATCTGTATTGGGAAAAATATTAGGGATGAAGAGAAGTTGAAAATATAGGCTGGAACCATATTGTGAAAAATCTTTCATGCCATGTGAAAGGCCATAGACAATAGGAATTCAAGTAGTTCTTTGAGTAGAAGAGCAACAAAATCATATTCTTCATATTTAAGTGAAGAGGTAGACTGAATGGGAGAAAACCAGGCCATGGCAAGAAGCCAGAAGGAGGTTATTGCAAGGTTATTATAAGCCAGACATGAAATGAATACGGACTGGAACTAAGACAATGGTTGTGGGGAGGTATGCTTTTTTAAACTGCTAAATGTGTGCTAATTTGTTGTACTGCAGTAGATAACACAGACTTTAGCACCTGGAAGTGGGATCATGGAATGTGAGAGCAGTTGCAAAACCAGAGAATATGCGGTGGCTGGAAGAGTTTTGAAAAGCCTGCAGGAGAGAGTTCAAACTGCCTTGAGGAGACATTAGTAGAAATCTGGACTATAAGGACATTTCTGGTTAGGATTTGGAAGTGAGGAACATGTTATTGGAAACTAAGGAAGGAAAATCCTCATAATGTAATGTCAGAAACCTAGCAAAATTGTCTCCTGCAGTTATGTTAAAAGGAGAGATTGTAAGTGTTGAACTTTGATATAGTATATCCAAGAAGATTTCCAAGCAATGTATTGAAAGTGCCACCAGGTATTTTTTCTTGTTAACAATAAAATGCAGGAAGAGAAAGAGAAATCGGGAAGAACTCTTGAAACTTGGAACACAAAGGAACCAAGACCTACTGATTTTGAAAAAATATCAGTGTCTCCAGATGGCAAAATATGCTAAAATCAAGAGGCAACATGCTCTAGGGAAAAACTGAGGTTATTACTGTACAGCGTTTTGGCAAAACCTCTGAAAGAGCAAAAGATCAGAGCATTCAGTCACACTAAGTGTCCTTACAAGAGATGTAGAGTGTTCCTTACAGATCCTTTCAATCAAGTCAGATGGTCTCCAGGAGACTTAAGAGCGTTGCCACTCAGTATTTCAGTAAGAGCCAAGGAGAAGAGATTATCTGAGAAAGATTTGTGAGTCTATCTTTTGTCTAATGGAGCAAATTCCTTTGAAGTCCATGGAAGACCTAAAAGATGCTTGAAAAAAGAAAGGTTTCAGCAGAAACACTGCCAACTCTCTCTAAAAGGTATAAGAAAAGTACAAAATTGAATGAAGCTATTAGACCCACAAATTCAACTGGTTAGAAGCAAGGCCATAAAACCATGTAGTTGCAAATATGTTATCTTTCAAGAGGAAAGAAGAATGATTCGGAGTGCAGACCTGAGAAACAGAATTCTTATCAGGCCTTGAAACCTAAGCAAAAGACATTTTTCCAGTGGAATTTTGAATTACCATGGACCAATTACTCCTTTTTACCTTCTATTTCTTGCCCCTTTTGAACCAGTGTCTATAGCAGTTATTCTATGTGTCTGTCCTGTCCCATCATTGTATATTAGGTGTGTTGGTGGCTGTTCCTTCATTTTCACACACCCACAGATGGAAAGATAGAAAGAGGATGATGGCAAGAAAGACACAATAATGAGGAGTAATGGAAGGACTTAATTTTGTTTGGAGTGAAAGCAGTTTATGGCACTGCACCTAATCTGGTCTGGGTTTAGAATGGAGGGAAAAGATCTATCTAATAATGCTCACTTTCTGGGAACTGTGGCTCCCAACTTGAACTCAAGTTTGCACATCTAACCAGCTCTACTGAATATACTTTCCTGAAATTGGGATTGAGTAGTGCTTTCATGTCTTAAATGGTTATTCATTATCTTTTGCTGTGTAACAAATTATCTTAGAACTCAGTACCTCAGAAGAACATATATTTATTATCTCACACAGTTTCTGACAATCTGCAATCTGGGAGAGGCTCAGTGCAGTGGTATTGGCTCAGGCTAAACTGGGTTTAGTGTCATGTCCAGGCTCAAGTGGGCCTAGAGAACCCATTTCTAAGATCACTCATTTGTTTGTTGACAGGCCGCAATCCTCACTGGTTATTGGCCGGAGACCTCCTTTTGTTGATTCGTGGACCCCTCCATAGCCCGCTTGATTGGCCATTCATGGCATCTGGTATCCCGCAGAAGAAGTAATTCAAGAGGAAGAGAAATGTGAGCAGGTGAGTGAAACAATGCCTCAAAAGGGAGCAAGACTCATATCTAGAATACAATCAGGTCTGTTACAACTCAGTCATAGTAAGATAATGTACACAGTTAAAAATGGACAAAATAGTGGAACAGCAATGTTACAAAAGAAGATAAACAAATGGCTAAAAAGCACATCAGAAAATACTCAATTGTCACTAGTCATTAGTGAAATAAATATTAAAATCTTTAATGAGGTACTGCGACAGTGTCATAAGACTAAATTAAAAAGACTAAAATTAGTCTTTTTTTAAGACTAAAATTAAAAAGACTGAAAATACCAAACATTGTCCAGGATGTGTGAAGGGTGAATGATCGTACATTTTTGCTGGGATTGCAAAATGGCAGAGCCATTTGTAAACTGGCAAAGTCAATTTGATTATACAGACACTTAACATAAAATCTCTTGTTACTTGTCCAAGAGAAATGATTTCAACTGTTTTAGAAACACTGGTACATGCGTGTTCAGAAGAGTACCATAGATAGCAACCCAAACTGGAAACAGCACGTGTGTCCATCCAACAAACTTTGGTATACAATGGAATGCTGCCTTTTCTCCCAATCCTTTGGAATTAATACCCAAATAATTATATACTGATATGCAACAATGTAAATAAATCTCCCAAACATTATGCTGAGTGAAAGAAATTAGATACAAGAGAGTACATAGCATTTACCTATGGAAAAAATGAATCCACAGTTATAGAAATCACATCGGTGTTTGTATATGGCAGGGGTTTGGGTGATACTGACTTCAGAGTGGCATAAGGCACACTCTGAGAGAATGGAAATGTCCTCTGCCTTTTTTGTGGTAATAATTACATGGGTTATATGGCATATTCTTGGTAATTTAAAGTATATAATTTCATACTACATTTATACCTTATTAAAGTTGTTTATAAAGGTAAGTAAAAATTAAAAATACATAGCACTGGCTAGGTGGCTCAGTTGGTTGAAGCATCACCCTATACACTAAAAAGTTGTGGGTTCTATCCCCAGTCGGGACACATATGGGAAGCAACTGGTCGATGTTTCTCTTTCTCAATTTCTCCCTTCTTCTCCCTCTAAAATCAATGAATATATCCTAGGATGAGGAGTAAAAAAAATTAAAAATATGTAAACTAAAAAGTTTTAGAATACAAAGACTAGTTCACAGAAACAAAATAGTATTTGTAAAATGTATTGCCCTTAGTCTGCAAGATCAACTACAAGGCAAAGATAATATATATGAATAGTATAATTAATGACTTTACTTTCATATTCATAGAGATACAAGAAGATAGAGATATAAATAGTTGTGCCTCAAGGAAATATTTCTTCTGATATCATTAAAATATGGGAAATTAATTTTTATGGGAAAGGATCATATAATAAGCCTCATAGAAAAATCTCAATTTTTATAAGTAGAAAAAAATTATAGAGGTCACTTTATCAAACTTTAATTTAAAAACTCTGGAACTGAATAACTAGAGTATAATTTTAATATTTATTTTAAATCTAGAAATCCTCTTAACTCTTTTTAAAGATTTTATTTACTTTTTAGAAAGAGGGAAAGGGAGAGAGAAAGAGGGAGAGAAACATTGATCAGCTGCCTCTTGACTGGGACTCAAACAGGTGACTCTTCGGTTTATAGCCCAGTGGGCCACCCACGGAGCCATACCAGCCGGGGTCCTCTTAATAACTTTTGAATTAAAGTGGAAATGAAAATGAATATTATGAACTATTCAAAGAATGAGATCTTTACATCTTATAAGATGGCATATCATTAAAGATGAACTTACAGATCAAAATTAGAACTTAGAAAATTTTAAAATTTATTTATAAATCAAAAAGTATTTATTAAGGGCCTCTGATGTCCTAGGAATTTTTCTAGGCTCTTGAGATATAGCCAAAGATACTTCCTTCATAGAGTTATACACTAATGGAAGGGCATATAAAAAAAGAAAATGAATATATACAAGGTCTGTCCAGAAAGTATCCAGCCACACACTATGAAAAATAGACATTTATTGAAGAAGGAACAAGATACAAGAAACATTATACACAGGACAATGACACCTCAGTCCCCTTCAAAGTAGGCACCTTGGGACCTCACACAGTTCTCCCAGTATCTCTTCCACTGTTCAAAAGAGTCTGCAAAATCCTTTGGTAGAATTACCACCAGCTGCCCTGTTATATTTTCCTGAATCTCATCAACAGTCTGAAATCTTCCCTTTCAAAGGTGATTTTAGATTTAGGAAAAGCCAGAAGTCACAGGGTGCCAAATCTGGGCCGTAGCGGGGCTGAGTCACATTCAACATTCTCAGGGGTTCTGCTTGTTGCAGGACTTCCAGAACGTGGGTCACTTTTCGACAGATTTTTTACCATCTTTGAAGCATTTGTGTCACGCTTTTATTTGTGCTGCACTCATTGCATCATCCCCAAAAGCCTTCTGAATCACCCTAATTGTTTCTGCAGAGGAATGTTCAAGCTTAACACAAAATTTGATGCAGATTCGTTGTTCTGCTCACTCAGTTATTTTGAATGCACCAGCCACACAGTACACGTGCTCACTCAATGGTGTTTACTGCCCCCACTGACCGGTACAGTGAAGTTGTCATTGTTCATACATGAGCATTCCAGTCCACTCTCCTTGGCTGCCAGGTTAGATCCATGTCACACAAACCTTTCTCATTAAATTAACAATGGCTGGACTTTTTCCAGATAGACCTCATATTTCAGATAACTATAAATTCTTTAGGTAAAATAAAGCTGAATAAGGTGGATAGAGAGGGATGCTATTTGTACATAGTGGTTAGAAGACTCCTCTGAGAAGGTGACATTTCAGCAGACTTCTGAACAAGGGGAGGGAGACAGTTATGCAGACGTTGAAGAGATAGCATTCCAGGCAGAGAAAATAGTAAGTGCAAAAGCCAAAGAAGAAGCTGGGAGTGGAGCATTCAGTGGGTCATCTGACAGGAAGGGAGATCGGAGAAATTACATGGGGTCAGATCATGTAGTATTTACTAGACTACCACAGGGACTTTGACTTCTGTTCTGAGTGACCCTGTGGAAGGTTTTGAGCAGAGGAGAGACACAATATGACATATTTTAAAAGGCTCACTCGAGAGTTGTCTTTGTAGGCATACCTTTCATTTTATCATGCTTCACTTTATTACCCCTCACAGATGTTGCAGGGTTTTTTACAAATTGGCAAGGTCCTCTACCAGCAAAAAGATTATGACTCACGTTATTGTGAAACTTGCTTCATTGCGATAGTCTAAAACCAGACCTGCAATATCTCTGATGTACGCCTGCATAGCTAAAAAAAAAAAAAGAAAACAGGAAGATCAGTTGGAGGGTTGTTGTAATAGTTAAGGTAACATGTGATGGAGACTTGGATCAGGACGGAACCAGTGGAGATACTGAGAAGTGGTTAAATATAAGTAATCAAGAAAAAGTATACAGCTATTTAATTAAGTAATGCAACTTACAAGCTTAAAAAGAAGCCAGCTAAACTAACTTTTAAACAATCATCTGGGAAAAGGGAATCAAATGGGCAGGGAGGAAATTAGTGAATTTCAAATAGATAGTACAACTGAAAAGTAAAAATTAAAGCTAGTGCTTTGAAAAGCCCAATAAAATAGAAATTGTTCATTTGATTAAGGAAAGGGAAAATACAGATATACCACATTCAGAGTGAAAAGAGGATGTTACCTCAAATATGAAGATTTAAAATTATAATAAAAATACACAATGATGCTAGTGCATACAAAAATCTTTAAAATAAAAAGTTTTAGAAAATATATGCCAAGTCAAAAATAGCTCTGGCTGGTGTGTCTCAGTGGATTGAGTGCCAGCCTGCAAACCAAAAGGTCACTGGTTTGATTCCCAGCCAGGGTACATGCCTGGGTTGCGGGTGAGGTCCCCAGTTGGGGGCCTGTGAGAAGGGGAAGGAGTGTGAGAGGCAACAGATCAATGTATCTCTCCCACATCGATGTTTCTCTCCCTCTCTTTCCACCTCCCTTCCCCTCTCTCTAAAAATAAATAAATAAAATCTTTTTTAAAAGTATGTGGAATGAAATAAATAGAACCAAAGTAGAGTATAATAACCATGGCAGAAATTGAAAACCTTGTTAAGAACTGTGTTATGAAAGGAACTGTGTGATGAAGTTTTACAGATAGTTTCCATGCTACTTATGCTCATCTAAAACATAAAAATAGTTAAGAAGTTTGCCAGTTTATTTGATAACATTGAAATAGCAACAATACTGAACTTAACACAGGTAGTACAAAATCCTAAATAAATCACAAGCAAATTGAATTTGGATGTATATTTTAATACATGTCCTCTCACCAAACAGAGGGTATCATGACGCAGTATAGTGATTTCAGAGAACAGGCTCTAGAGTCGGATAGCCTATGATCAGGTTTGCATCTTGAGATGGATCTAATAGATATACAGCTTTGTTCGACCTATTTAATCTCTCTGTGTCTTAGTTTCTGCATCCATAATATGGGCCTTATCTAGTTGTTGCAAAGGTTACAAGAGTTAGTATCTGTAATGTACTTACTAAGGTGCCTAGTATGTAGCAAGCACTCAGTAATATTATCTGTTAATATTAGTATTAATTTAATATTTAAGTATATTTTATTGATTATACTATTACAGTTGTCCCATTTTTGCTCTCCTTTATTCTTCTCTTCCCTGAACCCCCGCTCCTACCAGCATTACCCTCCCCTTAGTTCATGTCCATGGGTCATACATATAAGTTCTTTGGGTTCTCCATTTCCTATACTATTCTTAACCTCCCCCTGTCTACTTTGTACCTACCATTTATGCTTCTTATTCTGTACATTTTCCCCTCTTCTCCCACCACCCCACTGATAACCCTCCATGTGATCTCCATTTCTGTGATTCTGTTCCTGTTCTAGTTTTTTGCTTAGTTTGTTTTTGTTTTAGGCACAGTTGTTGATAGTTTTGAGTTTGTTGTCATTTTACTGTTCATAGTTTTGATCTTCTTTTCCTTAGATAAGTCCCTTTAACATTTCATATAATAAGGACTTGGTGATGATGAACTCATTCAACTTTACCTTATCTGGGAAGCACTTTATTTGCCCTTGCATTTTAAATGATAGCTTTACTGGATAGAGTATTCTTGGATGTAGTTCCTTACCTTTCATGACTTTGAATGCTTCTTTCCAGCCCCTTCTTATAAGATTTCTTTTGAAAAATCAGCTGATAGTCTTCTGGGAACTCTTTTGTAGGTAACTCTCTCCTTTTCTCTTGCTGCTTTTAAGATTCTCTCCTTATCTTTAATTTGGGCAATGTAATTATGATGTGACTTGGTGTGCGTTTCCTTGGGTCCAACTTCTTTGGGATTCACTGAGCTTCCTGGACTTCCCAGAAGTCTGTTTCCTTTGCCAGATTGGGGAAGTTCTCCATTATTTTTTCAAGTAAGTTTTCAATTTCTTGCTCTTCCTCTTTTCCTTCTGGCGCCCCTGTGATTCAGATGTTGGAATGTTTAAAGTTGTCCCAGAGGTTACTAAGCCCTCTCCTCATTATTTTGAATTCTTGTTTCTTCATTCTGTTCTAGCTGAATGTTTATTTCTTCCTTCTGCTCCAAATAGTTGATTTGAGTCCTGGTTTCCTTCCCTTCACTGTTGGCTCCCTATATATTTTTCTTTATTTCACTTTGCACAGCCTTCACTTCTTCCACTATTTTGCAACCATATTCAACCATTTCTCTGAGCATCCTGATTACCATTATTTTGCACTCTGCATCCGATAGGTTGTCTATCTCTTCATTACTCAGCTTTTTTCTTTGTTTTGAGTTTTGATCTATTCTTTCATTTGGGCCATATTTCTTTACCTTGGTGTGTCTGTTATGTTATAAGGGGCAGAGTCTTAGGTATTCACCAGGGCAGGGCAACCCATGTCATTGTGTTGTGGTGCTGTATGTGGGGGAGTGGTCAGAGAGGGAACAGTGCTACTTGCTCAGCTCTCAGCTGGCTTTCCGTCACTTCCTCCACTACCTACAAGCAAATTGGGCCCTTCTGGTGCCGATTCCCAGGTGGATGGGTTTGTGTACGTTCTAAGACCCTGCAGGTCTCTCCAGCGAACACTCCTGTGAGGCTGGGAGTTTCTCCCACCGCTGCAACCCTGACAGGTTTTTACAGCCAGAGGTTTTGAGGCTTTATTTTCCCACACTGGAACCCAGGGTTGCATAGTCTGTCTTGCTCCCCTATTATTCTTCCCAGTTTATCTGCATACAAATGTGGAATGGCCAGCCACTGTCTCACCTGCCCAGTCCTCCAGCTACCACCTTGCCACATGTCCTCTCCTCCCTACTGCCCATCTCTGCCCCTCCTACCAGCCTGGATCAATGTTTCTCCTTTAACTCCTTGGTTGTCAGACTGTTTTTAAATTTGTTGTTATCTTTTTGGTTGTGCGAGGAGGCAAAGTGTATCTACCTATGCCTCCATGTTCTGTTAATATTAGAGTTTAATTGTAAATATATTACTCATATGAATAAGTTAAAGGAAACAAACCATAAGATAATTTTGTTAGATAACAAAAGATATTTTGATAAAACTCAATACCATTTATGATTTTTAAAAATGTTAGTATACAATTAGAAAGATTATTCTTCCATCTGTATGTTCTTGACTATAGAAAAGGTTGTACTTGATACAAAAAGAACAGAAATATGAATTAAGATTTACTATTATTTACACATGACACAATTGTCTACCTAGAAAGCTGAATGCAAATAAAAATCCAATAGGGTTTTTTAAAAATTGACAATTATCCTAACCTCCTTCTGGAAGAATAAATGTATGAAAATTGTTAAGAGCATTTTAAAAAAGAGAAGTGTGAGGGCCGCTTTGCCCTAATAGTTATTAAATTTTGTTACTGGTACATAAGTACATCAATAAAAAAGAAAAGCCAAGAAGGTGATCAGCATATGATAAGGTGTTTCAAACCAATGTGGAACATCTTGGTTTATTTAATGAATGATATTGGGACAAGCAGACATAATCTGGTCGGTAATAAAATCTATCACCCTTTTGTGGATGGAACCACAGTATGGATTCTGAAATTCATCTTATCATCCAGGGTAGCTGCTGAGCCAACTTGGAAGCCTACATTGGTGAGGTAATACCAGAAGCCAATGGCTTATTGAAAAAGGTGCATTCATTCTCTAAAAACAATCCTTGATATATGCATTTCTCCCTGTAGTAGTTGTCTTACATGCTATGAGGTTATATTGTTGGGTGCTTATATATTCGTGATAAATTGAACAGTTAGACACTTCTGAGAAAAAAACACAATGTAAATAGCAGCAGGGACTCCATTGATGTGCATATAGAATACATTTTTAGTGTTAATAAGGTTCACTAATAACAACATTAACATTTTTTAAACAAAGAGTTCTCTGGACACACCCAAGGACATGCTTTTCGATTTTGGAGAGGGAGGAGGGAAGATGAGAGAGAGGGAGAGGAACATTGATGTGAGAAAGAAACATCGATAGGTTGCCTCTTGTATCCACCCCAACCAGGGACCAAACCCACAACCCAGGCATGTGCCTGACCAGGAATTGCACCCTCGACCTTTCGGTTTACCGGCCACAGCTGGACACACAGTTTTATCTTGTGTCCCCAGACACCCAGGAGGCAGTCATTTTATGTCATCTTGTGGTTTAGCAGTATCACTACCATCGACAGTTGGATGGTGGGCTGATAGGGCCCAGATTTGCTAACAGATAAGCCAATGAGACATGCTGTCATATTTCCTGAGTACAGTATCAAATATTTTTTAAAACATGCACACTAGGTCACTATAATGATTATACTTTGCATTTAGCTTGGGTTTCTTTCAAACAAAGAAGATAGTTTTCAATGTCAAGAAGGATGCAAATATGTGTGTCTTCCACACTCCTTTCCTGCAAGTTGCTTTCATTACAAATTTCAAAAAGTAGAACTCAGCTTCATGGTGACCTAAGAGGAAAAAAAAAAGTGACAATTTAGTTCCTTATTAATTGTGAGCCTCTTGACATCTGTTATCTCATTTATCCTTTATAGCAGTAGACACTATCAAAATCTGCAATTTACAGATGAGGAAACTGAGGCTCACAGAAAGTATATGGCCCATAATCATGTAGGTAGTACAGAGAAGACACAGTTCTTGACTCCGGGCGTGTGCTCTGAATTCAGATGTGCACAATATTGCAGTGTACAGTCCAAAAGCATAGTATCATTATCTTTCAAACTCAAATACTAGAATAATCGCAATTATAACCGCAGGGGAACAGTGTTTTAAATAAACAGGATCTATATTTCCTAGCAGAAAATTTCTGTATCACAGGGAGACACTGGAAAACAGAGAAATGAATCCAAAATCTAGGGGTTTCAACTATTGGGGCTCTCCATCCTTCTCCAGAAAATGGAGTGAACAGCTTCTCCTGCGGATTTTTTTTTTTACACTCTATGGCACAGGGAGGGTCAGAGCGAAGACTGCACTCCTGCAGTACCCAGACATCATCCTTATCCAGCAGTACAAAGACAGTTACCTTCCTGGAGTCTTTTTACAGCTCAGGACTGAAGGTTCCTGTGGCAACAGCCCATGGATTCAGGGAGAACGTTTTTCCCCATGGATCTGTTCTTCTGCGCAGCTTTGCTCACGTAGTCCACCAGGCTACCAAGCATGCAGGTGGACAAGTGGCAGGCCCTCTTCTGGGCAGTGACACTGATTTGCAGAATGGAGAAAAAGAGGACCTATCAGTGAGAGGTTGAGGGGACGGGGCCAGGAAAGCCTGCCCCATGGGACCATCATGGCAAAATCACTTCTCTGAGAGGCACTGATTAGCCTTAAGTGTTTCACCTAAACACGATTATCGCAGCAGAAAATCACAAGGCCTTTAGGGAAAATGCCACAATCACTCTGTGTAGACATTCTCAGAAGTGTTCGAAAACCAAAGGTAATACTTGGTAACTGGCCAAGGAACACAGAACTGTTAACAGCCAACCTTGCCTGTATAAATACACTAAAAATCAGCCAAAGCTTCTAAGACTAGAGAGAATTATGGTGCCATGCCCAATCCATTCTCAAGGACTATCTAGAAATCACGTTTCATTCATAAGCAGCAAAAAATTCCCGTCTGACCAAGAGATAGTTTACAGCTTCAAGTCCTTACATGCTCCTTAGCACAACTGTTCTTATGACTTGAGTTTGCTCAAAAGGACCATTCACCATGCCCCGTGTCCAGCTACCCTAGGGTTAAGCACAGGTCCCAAGTCCATAAAGCCTGGGATGGGGGCCAGAACAATAACCACCACAGCTCAGCGCTTTTTAGATGCCGTCCCAAAGAGCCATAAGAGGGGACTGCATGCTCTCGTTTTAAGAGAGGAAAGAAGCAAGAAAGGATGTTACAGGAAGGAGTGGGGTTAGGAGGCATCCTTGGGCATGCCAGCATGAGGGCTGTGGTCTTCCTCCAAGCTGCTGGACATGACCCTTTTTTTTTTTTTTTGACAGGCACTCCAACCCCAGTTGCAATTTGGGTGAATGTGTGAAACGTGTTGAGGTCCTGAGTGTCAGCTCCAGGCAGACAGGTACTTAGATTACTATATCACTTAGCTCTAGAGATGTCCAGGCTG
This sequence comes from Mormoops blainvillei, assembly GCA_004026545.1. Taxonomy (NCBI): domain Eukaryota; kingdom Metazoa; phylum Chordata; class Mammalia; order Chiroptera; family Mormoopidae; genus Mormoops; species Mormoops blainvillei. Next base: position 57,627 of record PVJD01008396.1, read on the forward strand.
CAGGGAAAAGATGTGCCAGACAATACCATGATCAGGTGTGCCCCCGTGGTTGTTACACAGAAGGTCAGTGGAAGAAGACGGCAATTTGAGCTGGGCAGGAAGGGCAGGCAGGAGGGCAGCTCACACATCCTCCATTAGAACTCAAACACACCCTGGCCAATGTGGCTCAGTTGGTTGGAGCATCATCCCATAAACTGAAAGGTCACAGGTTTGATTCCCAGTCAGGGCACGTACCTAGGCTGCGGGTTCAGTCTCCAGTCCTAGAAGGTAACCGATCAATGTTTCCCTCCCTCTCTCTCTCCTTCGCTCCCCCTCTCTCTAAAAATCAATAGCCATGTCCTCAGGTGAGGATAAATGAAAAAAAGAACTTGAACATTTGCTGAGCCAGGGCCGTGTGGGGAAGGGCTGCAGTGGGAAAGGGGTGACCTTTCCAGGCCTGCCTCGTGCTGCTCAGGCCTTTGTGCTCTGCAGAGTGGCTCTCCGGGCAGATGCAGGTGCAACCGTGCCTCTGCCCGGGCAGGGCCAGGGCCAGAGGAGGAGCTGCTGTGCGCTCCTAGCTTAGGGTGCACAGGGCGGTGGGGCGGGGGAAAGGTGCTCTCCCAGCCCACTGACAGCATGCACCTCTCCACAGACCCTCCCTCAGAATCCGCTCTACCTGACCCCACCCTCTGCAAGGCCTTTGGCTTCACCTTGTAAATGTGCAGGTGTGACAGAATGTCAGGTGTAGGTTAACAAGGCGGAGCCAGATTTCTAAAATCCTCTGAGCTATATGGGGTCCATCTGCTGACTTCACACTCACCAGTCCTAACTCTTCCAATGCTAGGAGGATTCCTCAATGCTGTCAGACCAATTTCCAGAGTGAGTGATTCTACACCTTCCCTAACAGCTTTCAGAAATGGATCTTTTTACATATGATCTATCCCTGTCCGTGTATTTGACCCCTGTCTTCAGTGGAGCCTGAGAACAGCTTGGCCCCAGACTGGAGTGAAAAATGACAGCCTCTTGTCACCTGTCCATCTGTGTTCTCTCCTACCTCTCAGGATATGCCTTCCTGGTCATGACTGGAGGGAGGGCATGCCTTGTGCTGCGCAGGTACATGACCAGCTGGAAGTCCTCCATCTCCTGCTCCTACTTACTAGACATCCTCTTCACATAGTCCTTCATCAGTGCATCCGCTAGGAGTTCTCGTTCCTCCTCACTGAGTGAAGCAGCATATAGGCTGCTCTCTCAGGCAGACATGGGGAGGGGAGATAAACCCCACAGAGGCTCTGAGCTACTGCCTACGACCTCCCCAGGATACGCAGCCAGGTTTTCCGGTTTCTGCCACTTCCCCAGAGTACATGGCCACCCCAACCCCAAGTGGACAGGGCATAAAGCCAGTGCCTTTCCAAAAACATTGATTCACCAGGAGTTAGGCTCTAGTGTAATGTCAAAGAATTGGTGTGCTGGAACTGGATCACATAGGCTTGTGAAATATTATGGTTAGATTTTCAGGAATTTTATAAGCTTAGTGTTAAATACAGCCATTGTTAAAAATTAAACAATAAAACTCAGGTTGAATATGAAAAATGTTTCAGTTTCCTAAGTATTTGTATGAGGGTGAGAAATTAGATTAACAGATTTCATATTGCATTTAAAAACAACAAATTTATTGGTAAAGTAGTTAGCAATTCATTCCTCAAATTGTGGTTGAATTAGATAAATGGGTTTACTACAGATACAAATATTTGGTAAAAAGCCACAAAAGCGTTCTGTGAGGCTCAAGGAAGTATATGAAATTTACAATAAAGAGTATTGTATATCTGACTTCTATTTGTAAATCGTGTGTGACACATCTTTATATCATAAAAACATGTATGCAGGTTTTTATACATACATTCTCCACCACCACAAGAATGGTGGTTAAACTTTCAGCATACCACAGTTCATATGACAGAATTGTTGTCAGTTGCCAGTGGGAGAGGGATGTGCTCCTGGCAGGGCTGTCTTACCTGAATGGTGAGGATACCATCCGAGGTTGCCTGGAGGACACTGCCTCATACCTGCCTTCTTGGCTGAGCGCCAAGAAGGGGAGGAACTTCCAGAAGCCCGTGATGCCTGTTGGCAAGGGTAGAATGACAGAACCTACTTGCAGCAGTTCAAAGTTCTGTGAGCCCAGAGACCTGGGCTCTGCTCCTGCATGTAACTCCCTGACATCATGGCTCCAGCCTGGCCACTTCATTTCTCTTCAGTTGTTTCATCAGCGAATAGACTGCTGAAGGGCCTGGCGGACATGTAGTGCATTCGTTAGCAAAGCTGGAATCGTGATCCCGCCTGGAATCTGGGTGGAGGGGGTAAGCTTGTTTCTCCACAGCATACCTCCCCCACTCTCATGTACACCTGTTGGGCAGGGCTCTTAAGTACAGTCTCTGAATGCCCTGTCATGACAGCTTTTTCTGTCATGCAACCAGTGCTATACTCCCTGTGTGAGCTTTTGTTCACACAGGCTGGGTTTATGGGTGAATATAGGCAGAGGGAATATCTCTGCACTTGGAATCTCTGCAAAACTGAAGACAAATTCTGCTCAGCTGCTCTGCCTTCCAGCAAAGAGACCCCTGTAATAACCAAGCTTAGCAGAGTCTTAAATTGGGACTCAGGACTTAAACCAGGAAAAAAGCTCCCAGACCCCAGGATGGAGGCTTGCAATTCAGCAGTGCTTGCCCTAGGCCATTGCGCTTACATGCCGTTCACATGCGCTGGCCAGGTTCCGAACCGATTTTCCAGAGACCACTACACACCAGACCAAATCCATGGGCACACCGTTTGAAGAAAGTTACTCCTGTGTCCTGCTCAGAGATTGGTGTAAGCAAATGTGCAATAAGAGACAGCAAGACTGGAGCCCAGCTCTACATGGGGAGAGTGCAGGGAGTCTCCAAACTGAGAGTGTCCAGTGCTTGTTGGGGCAGCGTCTGGGATAAAACACAGACTAACAGAGATTGTTGTGATGAAGAGACCCAGACAGAAGTAGACAGAAACTCTGAGCTGGCAGGGAGATTGACCAAGAGATAGTATAATGGAGGGAGAGGGAGTGGAGAGGAAGAGATAGATAGAATGACACACCTGTATGGGAGTCTCAAGTCTCACTTGGCAGCAGTGGCTTGGAGGGGAGGCAGTGATGGTGGCACTTCGCCGTGGAGTTGGTACTGCTGAAGCAGCAAAGACACTCCAGAGGTACAGTGACTCCGCTGCCTCCCAGCTCCAAAGGCTGCTCTGGTCTGGGGCGGTGCAGGAGCTCCAGGCAGCTAACCAGTCAGGTGAGGGATCACATGCCTAAAACAGATTGTGTCACCTACTTGCTGGACTGGAATATTGAGCAGGACCATTTCCCTTGCATTTGCATTGAGATCATTGATAGAAGTGAGGGGGGTGGGGGCCAATGAGAAATGTGCTTACTCAGTTGGATTTTGATGGAAGTTTGTTGTCATGGTAAATTTCCCCTGTTCAGTTTTACCGGCTTGGAAGTACATCCCACTCCATCCATAGCTGCCTGGTTTTGAAGGGCAGGGTCCGGAACCTCAGGGTATCCTGGCTCCCCCAAGTCTGACCTTCAACTCCCATCAAAGTGAGGGTGAGAGAGTTAATGCCTGAAAGGGTTAGTGCTGAGTCCCAGCAAAGTGTTTCATTCAGGCAGCTGGAATCCCTCACAAAGGAGTACAGCTTGTGAGAACAAGAGATGGAGGTGGGAGCGAGAAATTTGTTAGAATGAACTGAATTACTGCCGAACAAATTCCAGGCAGTAGGATTATGGGTAAGTAACTTCTCAGGGCCTCAACATAAAATTGACCGTTAACATGGGTTTGAATTGCACGGGTCTAATTATACTTGGATATTTTTCAATTTACCCCGCGAAGTTCAGGTGACCCGCGTGGTACAAATGATGGCGGTTCAATTGACCTGCGCAGTTGAATCCCGCGTCGTTGGAGGGTCAACTCCGCAGTTGGGGATCCGAGTACGCTTAGGGCTGACTGTAGATATTTGACTGCATTGCAGATCGGTGCCCCTAACCACTACATTGTGTCAAGGGTCAAGAATATTCACCTTTGAAATGGGAATTGTATTTTCGCCTTGAAGGAATATCATTAGTAGCCATGTGCCTTTCTCTTAGCTGGGTAGGGACGTGGAAGAGCTTCCTGGTCCACACAAGGAATTCCTTAAGATCGAAATCCATTCTAATAATACTAACAAAAGATTGTGATCCATACTAAAGGGTTCCCCCATCATGTTCCCTGATCCGCGCTGGGCGGTCCATCACGTGGGTAGAAAGGGCCAATGACCTACCAGCCGTGATCGGGAAAGGGCAAGGCATAGATGCTCTCCCAGCCTTCAAGCAGCCCTAGTCCTCTCCCTTTCTACCCCTGCATCCATCTGCTATCACTCATCTGCCTGCTGGAGCGGTATGTCCTGCCGTCCTTGTTACCCACAACTGTTTGCCAAGATGTTCCAGCGGCGCGCGATTCTGGACCTGCACCTGCATCTCCCGCACTACGGCTCTCCGCTAGAGAGCAGGGCAGGCTTGACGGAGCTGAAAAGTCCCCACTGAGAAGAACATGCGCAGTCACTTCCAGTCATACTCTTCCACACATGCAAACTCATTTCTGTCTCCAAACACATACCCACTCCCCAAAGCACTGGTACTCGTATAAACGACACTTGTGCGCAAGGATATCCGCCTGGGTTCACACAGAGTCACGTCCCAAACCTACTTCGGGAGTCTCTCGTACGGTTGTACTACACACCTGCGTGTTGGTGATGTGTTCGCGTCAAACCGGTCCTCACTCTCAAGAGTAAGCGTGCTCCGTAACACCCACCTACGCAGCACCTCGACCCTCTCACAATCTGCACAACCGGTTTCAGGACCCTTCCCCTGAGTTTTCCGCCCCAAGCCCGTCTGGAAGGTCCGGGATCCTGACTTGCTGCCCTCAGCCTGTGGAGTGTGGAGAAAGAAACCTCGCACTCTCCCTAGGATATCTGGGTCTCAGCATGCCGCAGGCAATCCGCAAGAGCTTATACAAAGTCTCCCAGTGCGGCAGACACAGCAAAAGTATCCAGGGCTGTGCAGACTAGGCAAAGACCCCCAGCTAGGTGGTTCCCAGGCAGAAAGAAACTAGCCCCACCTGTGCTGTGAGCGACCTCGGCTAGCGGTCCTCACCCTAGCCCTCTCTCTCCAGGATCCTCAGCAATTTCGAGGACACACCTGCCTTGCACCACATAGCTTTTGCTTCCAGGCTGGTGGCCTTCTTGCTCGGGGACACCAAACTTCCAGGATGCCCTTATTAAACTTTACTCCTTCTTAACTGATGGCACACCACTACCACGAGGGAATAAAAGCTTGGACATGGGAGTTGGGTGTGTGAAACTCACTCTCCGCAGGCACACTGGTAGGGCGGCAGGGGAACCAGAAGGTGGAAAAACTATTCTGTAGAACGCAGGTGCGCCATCAGGTACGGAGGCAGGAAGGCGAATGAAGCAAAGGACAGGCAAGGAGTGCAATGTCGGATCCTGGGCTGAGTGTCTCCTGGAGCCTAGAAGCAGATGGCGGGTGCTGAGACCCAGTCCTGGGCTTTGGGTCTCAGCAGTTTGAACCCCGAGCCTCGGCCAAGTGTTCCGCAGAGCTGCAGGGACAGATTGGCAAAGGCGCGTAGTGGACGCTCAGTGGTTGGGAAATTGGGCTCTGCCAAGTGAGGCTGTTGTAAGTGAGTCTTTGCTCTCAGTTGCCAAATACATTTGCAGAAATATTCCACTACCAAGATGAGGTTTCGAACATATGAACCTTGTAAAGTCATTTGTAAGTATGTGTGTCTATGGATTTCATTTTCCTGAGGAGTGAACCACAGCTTTCACCAGCACAATAGGATGTGCAAAATGGTTAAGAAGTCATCGGGAAGCCGATTTCATGGCCATGTCACTTTCTGGGCTCAGAACTCCACCCCTGGCAGCCAGGTGTGCCTTCAACCTTCAAAGCCAACATTTCCTCCCCACTCTGAAATCTTTGGTCGTTACAAACCATGGGCTGGTGGTATGGCGTAGGAACTTAGGTCTGCACCCAGAAGGTGCTAGGGTAGCCTCCAGAACTTCAAGCTTTACTTTATAGGTCAGCCTCTCCAGATAGGGAGGGACTGACATTAACCTCAAGCACTCTTTGAATTTGTAAGAAGTGCCTCCTGCCGAGCTTCCCAAGGTTAAAAACAATGACAAAAACAACAAAAAACACTTTTTAAAGAGTCCTTTTCTTTGGCACTTAGTACCATATCTGGCATAGAAGTAGGCACTAAGCCAGTGTTTGATGAAGGAATGGAAATTAATTTATTGTGGTAAATTCACCGGCAGACCTCATTGCTCTTAGAATGATCCAGTGCCAGCGTGCAGACAACCTGAACCTACTGAGGTAGAGCAGCATTCAGCTTGGATTCGGATGTTCGGAGCACAGACATTGCAGCCAGATTCCACCCACTTCATCTGGCACAGCAGAGTCGGCCTCCTACGAGAAGTTTTCAGGAATGAGAGCAGGAAATAAGGGTTACCTTGACGGTTCTTCCTTAAGACTAGGGTCTCCTAGTGTGAAATACAAAACCATTCCTCTCTGATCCTATTCCTGATTTACCGAGTGAACTCAAGAAGTTTAGACCTCAGCACATGCGGATTTTTTAGATTGCTTCCAGCTGTCCTTGATACTTCTCTGAACTTTAGCACTAAACAGAGATTGATTTTAGCAAATGTCGCCACGGAAAATACTGATTTTTAGATAGCTCCTTGAGTATTTGGCCCCCCCTCATTTTATTATGTTATTTCATAACGTGGTGTGAAGAGGTCCACATTGCAGGCTCCATCCCCATCTAGTATTAAGTCGCAGAGTGGCTTGCCTGGTAGCTGGGAATGCCAACTGGGGTAATGTCAGCAATGTCTCCTCCCTGGTGTTGGTGCCTCCATACACAGGTCCAGGGCATACAAGGAGCTCAGCACCAAGTCCAACAAGTTCATCTTCCAAAACACCCCATCACATTAAATGCCTGGTGGGCAAGGTGAACAAAACACAGAGGAACAATATTCTTGAGGAAAGTGAGAAGAGCAAAGCCAACTACTTCCTGATACTCTCGGGGGCTGTGGCCCCTGATATGCTCATCCACATGGTACGAGGCATCTACAAGTACAACTCAAACCACAAGCCCTTCACCCAGATTCCCACTAAGGCCATGTCCATGAGTGTGGCTGCTCTCACCACCTAGGGACACCTCAGGCAAAGCAGAAACCTACTACTCCCAAGAAAGGCAGCAGAACCCCAAAATAGCTGCCACCCAGGTTGTCTGTGGTAGGGGCCCACATACCTGGAGAGCAGGCTGAAGGGACAGCCAGTGGGTATGCCTGGGTCCTGTCTTTCCCAAACTTTGGGTGGGGCTGGCCTCCCCACCCCCTAACTTTTGTCCAGTTTTGCTATGGTGGGAGGTTCAAGGACTCAAGGCTCAGCTCATGACTATTCTCCCAACTTTCTTGAATAAAAACAATAGAGAGAGGAAAAAAATACAAAAACATTTTCCACCGAGACCTTCCCTAATTATCAAGTGAAACCAGCAAAGTTTAGACCTTCTTGTGTACTGATCACTTAGTTTGGAACCAGCTAGCCTTGAAACTTATCTAAGCTTTCAGACTACAGACAGCATGATCTAGCAAATGTCACTAAGGAAAATATTGATTTTAAAATGTCATTTGACTTTCTGGCCCTTGATGTTATCTTAAGTCATAGCTTTTAAACCTGGAAATCAAAACCAGTTTTTCAACAATCTTGCTTGGAAAAAAATACTATAGAAAACTGTGATAAAGTTGTTTCTTTTTTTTTTTTTATGTTTACTTCCAGTCATTTAAATTAGAATCCTGTACTCTTTGATTTAAAAGTAAAAATAAAGATGCTGTATTGGGACTTGTCAGAGACCCAAATCTGTTTGGAAATTCTTATGTGAGTTTCTAAGGGATTAAAAGAGTTACAACAAAAGGTTTACTTCGTCAAGTGGGTAAGCCAATTATAAGGCAAACAATAAACTGAAAAAACAAAACACGAAAAATCATTTCTAAGTTCAGAACTCAAGCTAAATATATTGTACCCAGAAATAAACCCATGCATGTATGGTCAATAAACTTATGACAAAGGAGCCAATAATATACAATGAGAAAAAAGGTCTTTTCAATAAATGGTGTTGGGGAAACTGGACAGTCATATGCAAAATAATGAAACTGTACAATTATCTTACACCACACAAAAAATTCAAAGTGGATTGAAAAGTTGAACAGAAGACCTAAAACACTCCTAGAAGGAAATGTAGGTGGTAACCTACTTGATATTGGTCTTGGCCATGATTTTTTTGGATTTGACACAAAAAGCAAAAGTGGGACTACACCTAACTGAAAAACTTCCATACACCAAAAAAACCATCAACAAAATGAAAAACAAAAAACAAAAAACAACCTGCTGAATGGGAGAAAATATTTGCAAGTCATGTATCTCATAAGGAGTTAATACTCAAGATATATAAAGAACTTATATGACCTAATAGCAAAAAGCCAAACAATGTATTACAGAATAGGCAGAGATATTTTTCCAAAGAAGAGATACAGATGACAAGCAGGTGCATGAAAAGGTGCTCAACGTCACTAATCATGAGGAAAATGCAAATCAAAACCACAGTGAAAGCCCTGACCAGTGTAGCTCAGTTGGTTGTGCATTATCCCACAAAGCGAAAGGTTGCCGGTTCAATTCCTGGGTTGTGGGCTCAGTCCCTGGTCAGGGCATGTGCAATCGATGGATGTTTATCTCTCACATCAAAGTTTCTCTCCCTTTTTCCCTCCCCTCCCCTAGCTCTAAAAATAAATAAAATCTTTTTAAAAAACGCAATGAGATATCACCTCAAATATGCTAGAATGGCTTTATCAAAAAGACAAGAAATAGAAAGTGTTGGCAAGGATGTGGAAAAATAGAAACACTTGTGCACTGTTGATGGGAATGTAAATTGGTGCAGTCACTATGGAAAACTGTTTGGAGGTTCCTCAGAAAACCAAAAATAGAACTACCATATAATCCAGCAATTCCATTTCTGGGTATTTATCTGAAAGAAATGAAATCACTAACTGAAAAAGATATCTGCACCCCTGTGTTTATTGCAGCATTATTCATAATAGCCAACCTATGGAAACAATGTAAGTGTCCATTGATATGTGAATGGAAAAAGAAAATATGCTATATATACAATGGAATATTATTTGGTCATAAAAAAGAAGAATATCTTGCCATTTGTGAAACATGGATAGACCTTGAGAGCATTATGCTAAACGAAATAAGTCAGAGAAAGACAAATTCTGTTTGATATCATTTATATGTGGAATCTTAAAAAAAAAAAAAAGAACTCATAGATACAGAGAACAGATTGGTGGTTGCCAGAGGCAGAGGTCTGGGTGGAGGGGGGCAAAATGGGTGAAAGGGGTCACAGTGTACAAAGTTCGATTTGTAAAAATAAAGAAGTCATAGGGATGTAATGTACAGCATGGTGAGTACAATAAATAATACTGTCTTGCATATTTGAAAGCTGGCAAGGGAGTAGACCTTTAAAGTTTTTGTTGAAGTTAAATTTACTGCTCCTATATAACTCACGTATGATATAAACTCAACAACAACAAAACCACAGTCACAATAACAACTACAGGAACAGCAACATCACCACCACCACAAATCCATTCTCTTCAACCAGGGGGAAATTTGGAGCTGTCAAATTTACTGGACTATTTCAACTGAAACTTGATTGTACCAGGTTCTACATACATGTAAGGAGTGTAGGATGTCATAACAACAAGTAAAAAGGTGAGCAGATTGAAAAATCATCAACTCTTCTAGGACCCCAAGAAAGGTGAGGACATGGGGCAAAACCCTGTTCCCTAAGATTAGAGACAGAGAGGTAAATACAGAGAGAAATGGCTTACTGGTGCAGAAAATTACAAGGCGAAGCTCAGTGAGAACCAGTGCCTAGAACCAGTGCTGGAGTAGGCTAACTTGAACTGTAACTGACAGATTGCTGGACAATTTTGAGAACTAAAAATTCCAGTGGGGGCCCTGGCTGGGTACTCAGCTGGTTAGAGTATCCTCCCAATAAGCCCAGGTGGTAGTTCAGTCTCAGGTTAGGGCACATACAAGAAGCAACCAAAGATTGTGTAAGTAAGCGGAACAATAAATCCACGTCTTTTCTCTCTCTCCCTCTAAAAGAAATACATTAAAAAATTACAAAAAAAAAATTCCAGTGTGACCCAGTCATGGTCTATGTGTGTGGGGGGGTGGGGGAGGCTGGGAGGGTGGGAATCCTCAATTTCGTGAGATTTACCTCCAGTAGCTCAACCAGGTTCTCACAGTTAATATCAGAGAAATTCTGTCTGTGCTTCTGAGGGGAAGCCATTTTGAAATCCATCAGAGCACTTTGCTTTTCTTAACCATGTCTATTCTCAACAGAAACTAGTTAGCCAGAGCCTAAACTGTTGGGGTATTATCAGAGTCTTCTCTGAGTATCAGAGAAGCGTGGTACAAGTCCATTCGGCTCTAGCCTATCACACGGGAGAAGGGAAATATCTGATGTCAGCTGACTCTAGAGAAAAAAACAGAGGCATACGCAAAGTTCATGGTCCAGAAGCGTAAGTTCTCTTAAAGTCTGAGCCCTTACCAAAGGACTAGAAAATGTTTCCCTTCCCACTTTATTCTAAATTGCCAACACTTGGAAGCAACCAAGATGTCCTTCAGTAGGTGAATGGGTAAATAAATGTGGCACATGCAGACAGTGGTATGTTATTTAGTGGTAAAAAGAAAAGAGCTCTCACACTATGAAGAGACATGGAGGAATGTTAAATGCATGTTCCTTGGCCCATGGCCCCCTTCCTGTAAGTAAAAGAAGCCAATCTGAAAAGGCTACATATTTATGATCCCATCCATATGACGTCCTAGAAAAGGTAAAACTAGAGACATAGTAAAAATGTCAGAGATTGGCATGGAGCGGGGAGAGGGAAGACTAGCCAGAACACAGATGATTTTTAGGTCATAAAAATGCCCTATATGATGCTATAATGATGGATATGTCATTATAACTATCTCCAAGCCCACAGAATGCACAATACCAAGAGTGAACCCTAAGGCAAACTATGGACTTTGGGTGATGATGATGTGTCAATGTAAGTTTCATCAATTGTAACACTCTGGTGGAGGATGTTTATAATGAGGGAGACAGGTGTGGGAATGGGAGTATGTGCGAAATCTCTGTACCTTCCTCTAAATTTTGCTCTGAATCTAACACTGCTCCAAAAACCATAAAGTGATTTTAAGAAATTGTTTGTACTGTGTAAAGAAGTGGAGAAACCAAAGCTTCCCATCAATGAGTTTACTGAAGAATATGTGAGGAGAATCAATTGCTTCTGAATCATTTCCCTAAGACATTTTCAGAGGGCAGTGAAGCCCCTACTGGAGGAGGGATGACAGAAGTGGTTGCTAAAGAGGGGGCCGACAGATAATCCTGCTGGGGATTTTGTTGATAACCCAGATATAAAATTATCTAAAAGATGTTACAGGTACAGTATGAAAACATAAGAAATCATATTGAAATAAAACAAACAATTATAAATATTAAAATTACCAAGAATTGAGTTTCAGCTGTGTGTCAGGCACTATGAATATGTTATCTCTCATACTCTGAACAGTTTATTAAGATGGGTATTATCACCTTTGTTTTATAGGCAAGGAAATAGTAAGAGAATATGACTTGAATTAGTTATTTTTCCAGGTGCCATTGAGATCCTACGACGCTGGAATATGGCTTATCTGTTGCAATATCAGGTAAGAAGTCTGGTCCTTTGAACATAGCCCCTGAATCAGAGGACATGTCTGCCTGCTTCAAAGCTAATGCAATTTGTAATGAGGCGCTCAGTGGCCAGGCAGGAATCATTTATAATTCCTGGACCAACATTTGGAAGACTGACAATTTCACAGCAAGACAATAAATGCCACTTAAGTATATTGCTAAAGGATAAAACCAAAATCAGACCCATAACAACATTCATAAAATAAAAATCCAGTACCTTCCTACAGTTTGCATTATGCGTTGTTGCACCTTTTGAGAAAGTTGTGGTTGATCCTGTGGAGTGTTTTGTTTTGCCAGTGGCTGCAGTGGGAGGAAAAGGAAATAGAAAGAGTGCTGTAGTCAGAAGATAACATTCTAATTCCTAACCCCAACCCAAATAGTGCGACTCAGAAAATCGTTTGGGCCTCTGTTTTCACATTTGTCATACAAATCTATTGGATCAAGAGCTTCTGAAGTTCCCTTCTGATCCTGACATTCTACAAACGTGCTGTAAACTTTACGCTGTCTGTACAGTACCATTCAAAACATCAAGATACTCACTATTTGGCTTCCTCCACTTGCTGTGGGTGATACCATTGTCTTTTGACAGACCTGCTGAAGGGGTCAATGTGAAGGGGTAAGAATATATCATCCTATTGAGTGACACAATCAGAAAAGTCTCCTTCCTCCACCTTCTGCTAAATATGAGTAAAAGATTTCAAAATAAATAGGAAGGAGGATCAAATGTCCTGGTCCTTATATCCTGACACCAAAAGATGTGATAGTGCCCTCTGAGAGGGGAGAGAGATTTTGCCAGCTAGACAGCAGCGCCATATTTTTTCTCTTTTTCATAAAGATGGATCTACAACTGACACCTTGTCCTTACCCGGATACCATTCTTACTACAAGTTGTTTCCGAAGCTTTGCAATGTGGTTACTTGGTGAGTTCACCTAGAGCCCAAAGCACATATCAAATTGATTCCAAAAAATAAAAAGGGAATGAATAACAACAAAATAAAAAGGGAACTCACTGAATAGTAGAACATATTTGCCACTGATACACCTGATAAGGGGTTAATTTACAAAATATAAAAAGAACTTAATACAATTCAACACCACGAAGACAAACAGCTCAATTAAAAAATGGACAAAGGACCTGAATAGACATTTCTCCAAAGAGGACATACAGATGACCAACAGACATATGAAAAAATATTCAACATCGCTAATCATCAGAGAAATGCAAATTAAAACCACACTGAGATATCACCTCATGCCTGTCAGAATGGCCATCATTAACAAATCAACAAACAGCAAGTGCTACTCAGGATACGGAGAACAGGGAACCTTCATGTACTGTTGGTGGGAATGCAGGCTGGTGCAGCCACTGTGGAAAACAGTATGGAGTTTCCTCAAAAAATTAAAAATGGAACTGCCTTTTGACCCAGTGATTCCACTTCTGGGACTATATCCAAAAAACCCAAAACACTAATTTGAAAGACTGTACACACCTCTATGTTCGAAGATCTGGAAACAGCCCAAGTGCCCATCAGCAGATGAGTGGATAGGAAAGCCATGATACATTCACACAATGAAATACTACTCAGCCATTAAAAAGAAGAAAGCCTTACCTTTTGTGACAGGATGGACCTGGAGATTATTATGCTGATTGAACTAAACCAGTCAGAGAAAGACAAATACCATATGATCTCATTTATATGTGGAATCTAGTGAACAAAATAAACTGATGAACAAAATAGAAACAGAGGCATGGACACGTGGAACAGATGACAGCTGTCAGAGAAGAGAGGTTGGGGGCAGGATGAAAGAAGCTGAAGGGGTTAAGCAAAAAAAAATTTATACACACACACACACACACACACAGAGACAACAGTGTTGTGATAACCCGAGGGAAAGGCAGATATGATCTAGGTAGAGGTGGGCAAAGGTGGGAAAAGTGGGGATGGAAAGAGACTGTGCTTGGGGTGATGGGTGCACGATGCTGTGTGCAGATAATGTTTTGTTGAGCTGTACACTTGAAACCTGTATGGTTTTGTGAACAAATGTCACCCCCAATAAATTCAATTTTTAAAAAAATGAATGAGACCAATTTACTAAGAAGGAGTGTGATCTCTTAGTGAGACAAGACTCATACAAATGACGGTATTAAAGAAGTAATCAAAGACCAATGAAAGGCAAGGAATAGGATATTAGTTTCTTACTGCTGCTCTACCAAATTATCACTCGTTCAGTGGCATAAAACAATGCAAATTTATTGACTTACACTTCTTTGGCTAGAAGTCCAATGTCCAACATGAGTCTCACTGTGCTAAATGTTGGCAGCTCAATGTCCCTTCTGATGATTCTAGAGGAAAATCCATTTCTTTTCCATTTTCAGGTTCTAGGAACCACCTACAGTCCTTGGCTCCTGGTCCTGCTCCTCTGTATTGAGAGCCAGCAATGGTGAGTTGAGTCCTTCTCACATCATGCCACTCAGACCTCCTCTTCTGCTTCCCTTTTCACCTTGTAATTTTATTGGGCTCACCTGGGTACTCCAGGCTACTCTACATCTCAGAATCCTCCATTTAATCACATCTTCAAAGTCCCTTTTGCTATGTAAAGTAACATATTCACAGTTTCTAAGGATTAGGAAGGGGACATCTGTGGGGGCCAAGGGGTAGTGATAATTAACCTGCCCACCATAATCAGTAAATGCCGGGCTGATTGGCAAGCACCGGAAGTGCGGGGGCTGGACAAAGAGGCTGCTGTGGGCTGCAGCCCCGAGGAGCCTCCTGGAGAAGGTGGGCCAGAGCCAGAAAGTGGCTACCTAGGGGGAAGTCGCAGAGTCCCTGACAAGGGAGTGCGTCCCATGGGGTGTGGGGCAGGGAGTGAGGAGACAAGATAACTCCTCTTGGTGTCAGGTGCCATCCCCTGTGTCTCCGGTGTTGGGAAGGGAGCCCTCCTGTATAGGACGCATGTGGCTGTGTGCATTCACTCCTCAGGCAGGTTGTGTCTAGAAATCGTGAAACCTCAAGTACAAGACGTTCCTCTTACCAAATACCAGTGCTCTAGTGCCCTTCAATATCCCCATTCAGATATGCTTCAGAGAAAGGGAGCCAACAGGTGTCCCTTTTGGTGAAACTCCAGTTTCACCAAAGGGCTGGGGAAAGGAACGCTTTGCCGTCACGTCCCGCAACTCCAGGCCCTGACAGGCTGTTAGGATGCTATTAAACCCTAAAGCTGGAGCTTGGCCCGTGAACCCCAGGCCTCGAACACCTCTGCCGGTCTCCTTTGGTGAGAACCAAACAGCAAGGCTGTTGATTAAGGGAGCGCTGGAATGAAACCCACCTGAAATAAACCCATTTAATTTTTTTAACCTGTATCTGGCATTTAGAGGCTGCACCGAGGTTGAGCAGGCAATAGGGGTTTGTTAGAACATGGGAGTGAGCTTGAATTCTGAGACTTTCCACACCTGACCCCGGG